>JAGFNQ010001510.1:0-104498 GCA_024364735.1 Boesenbergia rotunda
GTGTTTGATAATGGCAACATAGGTCAAAAGTTAAGTCTTTCTTGTTTTCTAACAAGTTAATCTAGTGTGCAGGAAAAGCCCTAGCGAAGGACTGCTAGGCACTGGCAAAGGAATGCCAGGGAAATAAGCCCTAGCAAAGGACTGCTAGGCACTGACGAAGGACTGCCAGTATCAAGCCCTAGCGAAGGACTGCTAGGCTCAGGCGAAGGACAGCCTTGGACTGAAGCCCTAGCGAAGGACTGCTAGGCAACTGGCGAAGGACTGCCAGTTTACAAGACCTGACAAAGGACCGTCAGGCAAAAGTCCAACCAGAGGAACGGTTGGCATCAGGTAATTTCTCCGAGAGGAGTAGGTGAGGACGCATTCCCCGTCGAGGGAACAGTAGGCGTCGGTTCGACCTAGGGCTCCATTTTGGAGACAACCAAGACAGCTAAGGCTGTATAATCTAATAACTAATATATTTTGTGTTTTGTACTAACCCTGGATGCAGGACCGAAGGAACGTGTGTCTGCAGCTCAGAAAGCCTCAAAGGAGAGAGGCAAGGCTGGGTAGGGCGCCCGGAGCGTCCCGGGCGCCCCCAAGGGCCATACAAAACAGGTAAAGCAAAAAGTGGTTCGAATACATACTGGGCCGGGCGCCCCCGTGCTCCGGGCGCCCCGCTGCTCCCGGGCGTCCCCTGCGTCCCGGGCGCCCCCATGCGCATACCTCGAACCAAAAGCCTCGAAGCCAGAAGATAAACTTTGACCCGGTCAATGCGGGCGCCCCGAGTGCTCCGGGCGCCCGGTCAAGCGGATCCAGGGGATCAGACGCGACCGAGAGCTCTGCGGATCAGAGGCCACGTGGGGGGCGCCCCCGACATCCCGGGCGCCCCCAGGCCTATATAAAGGGCCCTCGACCCCATGCTTCAAAAACCATTCACTCAACGCCCCAAAGCTCTTCTGCTCTCGCGCCTTGCTCCGGAAACTCTCCAACTCGAGCCGACGACGTCCCGCTGCTCCGAAAAAGTTGATATACTCCGGACGTCGGTAAAGAAGAGCGTTCTTTTTATTTACTGCACTTATTTTGTAATTAAATTTTGTAAACCTTTTTGCACCTATATAGAATTGCCCAAAGTAAACGGTCAACGACCGTGGGCCTTGGAGTAGGAGTCGACACAGGCTCCGAACCAAGTAAATCGACTGTGTCTCTGTGTCTTGTTTTTTTTAATTTTCCGCTGCGTACCTACTCTTACTCAAATCCGAAAGTTTACCGATATTCACCCCCCCTCTATCGGTTTTCTCGATCCAACAAGTGGTATCAGAGCGGGGAAAGTTCAAACTTGGTGCAACCACCAGTTTGAAAATTTCTTTTCGGATTTTCTTTATTATTTTCGATTTTTTTAAATATTTTTTCGTACGAATTTTTTTCGTTAATCGAGGTTGGTGCAACACCCCTCGATATTTTATTTCCCTTATCCAGCACTACTAATCCAAGACCTAGTCTTGGAAAATTTGTTTTTCTGTTAGTTTTTTGTTACAGATTAAAATGGCCATGCAAGAGGGATTCAGCACCGCCAGACCTCCACTTTTCAGTGGAGAAGACTTTTCTTACTGGAAAAGTCGTATGGAGGTCCACCTGAAAACTCAGGTGGACATGTGGATCATTATCCAGTCCGGTCTGGAGATCCCCCGAAATGCCGAAGGACTTCCTCAGAGCTACTCCGAATGGGACAACTCCCTAAAACGCAAGATAGAAGCCGACGCAAAAGCAACACAAACCCTACAATGCGGGCTGACAAAGGAAGAGCTGAACCGCGTGGGCCCCTTCAACAGTGCAAAGGAGCTGTGGACAAAACTGATCGAGCTGCACGAAGGGACTTCAGATACTCGGATCAGTAAGAGGGATCTGCTACTAAACAAACTCTACACCATCAAGATGGCCGACAACGAAACAGCAACCCAGCTCCACGCACGAATCCAAGAGGTAATGAACGGTCTTCACACAATAGGTCACAAGGTTGAAAACCGTGACCTAATCAGGTATGCCTAAACGCCTTCCCTAGAAACACCTTGTGGGCATCTATGGTAGATGCATACAAGGTCTCTAGGGATCTTTCTAAAATAAAATTAGATGAATTATTTTCCGAACTAGAACTGCACGAACAAACTAACACCAATGTGGTCGAGAAAGGTATTGCTTTCGTTGCAGGTAAAACTGGAAGGACAACAAAGAAGAAGCCTGAACCCGAACCTGAGTCTAACTCAGACTCAGAAGAAGAAGAAGGAGAACAAACTAAGCTGGTCCGGCTCGCTCGAAGCTACTACAAGGAGCTGAAGAACCGAACCAACAAACGGAAAACCGGCCGAAGAAAGGACGAACCAGCTGAACCCGCAAACAAGCCTAATGTGACCTGCTACGAGTGCAAGAAAAAGGGCCACTACAAGTCAGAGTGCCCTAACCTAAAGGAGACAAAAAGGACGAGAAGAAAGAAGGCACTGCAAGCAACCTGGGACGAATCGTCCTCAGAAGAAGAAGAAGAGGCACCCCAGTCCAACCTCCTAGCTCTGACCGCCTCAGATAAAGTCGAGACTGAGTCAGAAACAGAACAAGAGGACGGCGAGCTGACCTTCACAGAAGACGGAGAAATTAAGGTAACTGGTTTTAATAGATCGCAATTAAGTGAGTTAATTTCATTTCTTTCTCGAGATTTGGCCAAAGCCAAACTCCGAGTCGAATCCCTCCGACAGGAAGTAAAACTCCTGAAAGAGGGAGCTGACTCTAAACCCTTAACCGAGAAGGTTCAGGAAGGAACTCCTACTCAAGTTGAAAAACTTGAAAAGGAAAACTCCTCCCTGAAAACTCAGGTTAAGGATCTTAGATCAGCATTAGAACGATTTACATCTGGTTCCAAGGGTCTTGACATGATCCTTGGAAAACAGAAATCAGTTCTAAATCGATCCGGACTGGGCTATAGAACCAAATCCCGGCAAAGATCATACTTTGCTGTACTGAATCAGTCCAGAGGTAAAGTTCAGGCATGGGTACCTAAACTGTGCCTGAACCAACCGACTGGATCAAATCAGTATTGGATCCCCAAGGACAAGATTCACATCTTGCCCAACCATCACCGTGGCTTTAGTCCAGGGGGAGCCAAACTGAAAACTATTTTCATTATTAGATAAACTTGTTATTCTTGATTTAAATTGCTTGATTGATTGTTTATTTAATTTCTGCAATATACCATGCTTAGACTTAGGCTAGCTTAAGGACTAAACAAACTTAGCTGAAATTTGACAACATAGTATTGGGTGGAGGTGAGATGATAGTACGTTAGGGAAGCCAATTTGGCGGAACTAGCCGAAGCTACCGATCCAAGACCCAAACTAGTTAGACCAGAAATTTTTCAAAGAATTTTTGAAAATGAAATTTCATTAAAAGGCTTTGTCAAGGAAATGGTGGATGATCCCATAAGGCTACGGCCAAAGAAGGCCTAGTGCCTCGCCAAGACCTGGAAGCCAATTTCTGAAATTCAAATTCAAATTTTTTTTGTCAAATTCGAATCTAACACAAAATTTCAGTTATTTGTAGATTTAAACATTTTTTTTAAATTTAATTGTTTTCAAAATTAATTAAGTTTTCAAAAATTTAATTGTTTTCAAAATTAATCAAAATTTTCAAAATAATTTTAACTATCAAAACCTGTCTCACAAAACCTATAAGGTTAACGTGATTGAAAACCCTAGATTTGGGTGAGACAGACTAGGCAGTGAAACTCAATTTAAGCTATTCCTGATTCTAATTGGATCCAAATCAAGAAAATTCTTTATGCGTAGGAACATAAAGATTTGGACCAATGGATGTTGGATAGCGGTTGCTCCAGACACATGACTGGAGATAAATTGAAGTTCACCAAGCTCAAACTCAAAAACCTAGGCTCAGTGGCATTTGGCAATAATGCTACACTCAAGGTAATTGGGTCAGGTAATATTGAGCTTAAATCTGATTTCATTATTAAGAAAGTTCTATTGGTTGAAAACTTTAATTTTAACTTGCTTAGCATAAGTCAGTTATGTGATTCTGGTTATATAGTTACTTTCAACAATTCTAACTGCCTGATTAGAAATGAACAAGACTCAGAAATCATACTTAAGGGCACTAGGAAAAACAATGTATACACTATAAATCTTCCCCTTATACCCAAATGTATGTTAACACAATTAGAACAAACAAACCTCTGGCATAGGAGATTAGGTCATACCAATTTGAGAACTATCTCAAAAATTACCCAACTTGGCTTAATCAAAGGTATCCCCAAAATCAAAAATACTGAAAACCTAATATGTGAATCATGTAATCAAGGTAAACAAACCAAATCCAATCACAAACTAATCCAGTCTGATTTAACTCAAACCACACTTGAGCTCCTGCACCTTGACCTATTTGATTCACATGGAGCCAAGTCACTAAGCGGGAACCGATACTGCTTAGTAATAGTTGATGATTACTCTAGGTTTACCTGGGTTAGGTTCCTAAAAACCAAAGATGAAACCCTAAACCTATTTATTAAATTCTGTAAACTAATTGGAAAATCAAAACGACACTAAAATAAAAAGACTTAGGAGTGATCACGGGGGAGAGTTTGAGAATCAACGGTTTGAGGAATTCTGTAAGGTAAATGGGTATTTACATGAATTTTCATGTCCTAGAACCCCCCAACAAAATGGGATAGTCGAGCGAAGGAATAGAACATTACAAGAAGCCGCTAGTGCTATGCTCAACGAATTTAAACTAGCAAACCAATTTTGGGCAGAAGCAACTAGTACAGCCTGTTATATCCAAAATAGAGTTTTGATTAACAAACGACACAACAAAACCCCCTATGAAATGTACTACCATAGACTCCCAAACCTACATTACCTAAGGGTCTTTGGGTGTAAAGTCCATATCCTAAACACCAAAGACTATTTAGGAAAATTTCAATCTAAGTCAAACCCAGGTATTTTCCTAGGATATTCAACCACAAGTAGAGCCTATTGAGCTTACAACAAACAAACTAAGAAAATTGAAGATACAACAAACTTAATTTTCGATTAAGAAATCAATTCAACATCTAATAATCCAGACCCAATTTCATCAAACTCTGACCAAGAAAATAATGAACAAATTATTGAACCATTAATTGAACCCTTACACGAACTAACTATTGAACCAATGAATGAATTAACTGAACCAAGAATCGAACCAACAAATGAACCATCCCAAAGAGTCGAATCAAATAGAGAATCAAACCGACCAGCTGGACCTGAGGCTGAACCAAGCACTAGAAGAATAAAGAAACCCAGACTTAGTCACTCAACCAATCAAATTGTGGGTGATCCAACTCTAGGAGTCAGGACTAGGTCCTCCTATAGGAACCATAGCCAAATAGCTATGATATCAAAAATTGAAGCCAAAACTATAGAAGAAGCCCTACCTGATCATGATTGGATCATAGCAATGCAAGAAGAACTAGCTCAATTCGAGAGAAACCAAGTCTGGGAATTAGTACCTAAACCTGAGGGCAAATCCATCATTGACACTAAGTGGGTCTTTAGGAATAAGCTGAATGATCAAGGAGAAATAGTCAGAAATAAAGCCCGCTTAGTAGCAAAGGGTTTCAGCCAAATAGAGGGATTAGACTACGATGAAACATATGCCCCAGTTGCTAGACTTGAGTCCATTAGAATGTTGTTAGCCTTTGCATCCCATAAAGGATTTAAGTTATATCAAATGGATGTAAAGTCAGCCTTCTTAAATGGATTCATTAAAGAAGAAGTGTATGTAGGACAACCCCCAGGGTTTGAGGACTTAGATAAACCTAACCATGTTTACAAACTAACCAAAGCATTATATGGGCTAAAACAAGCACCTAGGGCCTGGTATGAACGATTATCAACCTATTTAACTTCTAAAGAATTTAAACAAGGCCAAATTGACTCAACATTATTTATTAAAACCCTAGGAAAAGATATATTTATTGCCCAAATTTACGTAGATGACATAATTTTTGGATCCACCAACACCAACTTTCTAAAAGAATTTGTCAAGATAATGGAAGATGAATTTGAAATGAGCTTAGTTGGTGAGCTTACATTTTTCCTAGGACTACAAATCAAACAAACTAGGGATGGTAACTATGTTCATCAATTCAAATATGCTAAAGAGTTAATAAAGAAATTTAAAATGGATAACTCTAAAAGCATAAGTACCCCCATGGCCACTAATATAAAAATAGATAGTGACCCTGATGGTAAACCAGTAGACCTTAAACTCTATAGGAGTATGATAGGTAGCCTACTGTACCTTACAGCCAGTAGACCTGATATTCTCTTTGCTGTAGGGATGTGTGCTAGATACCAAACCTGTGCTAAGGAAACGCACTTAGCAGCCCTAAAAAGAATACTGAGATATGTAAAGGGCACCCTAAATGTAGGGATTTGGTATCCTAGGACCTCAACTTTTGCTTTAACCGGATACTCAGATTCTGACTATGCTGGCTGTAAGTTAGATAGAAAGAGCACAAGTGGAAGCTGCCAACTGTTAGGTCAGAGTCTAGTTAGTTGGTGCAGCAGAAAACAACACTGTGTAGCTCTATCCACAACTGAAGCTGAGTATGTGGCATTAGGAGAGTGTGTGGCTCAACTTTTATGGATGATGCACACACTTAAGGACTTCCAGCTCAACTACACCCAAACTCAAGTATTTATTGACAATATAAGTTCAATTAATTTAACTAAGAACCCAATCCAACACTCCAGAACCAAACATATAGAAGTCAAACATCATTTTGTAAGAGACCATGTAGCCAGGGGTGAAATAGTACTTAAGTATATTGACTCTAAATCTAACCTAGCTGATATATTCACAAAACCCTTACCTGAATCTGAGTTCAGCTCACTAAGAAGGCAGTTAGGATTGTGCTCTGTAGAATAGAGTATCTCAAATTTTTTACTACTCTACTTGATTTCAAAAATCAGTTTTCTAAAAATAGATTTTGAAAAACTGCTTTACTTAATTTCAAAATCAGTTTTCATTTTTTTTACTTAGTTTTATTACAAAACTACCCCCTTTAAAAATTTAGGGCTTTTTCGAAAATGAACTTAGCCTAGGCCCTAACCCTAGAACTGCATGCTCCTATAGACTTAGAAGCCAGCATCTCACAAGCACCTTAGGGCACTTTTGATTGATAACCTAGAAAGGGTTGAGATGCTTAGATCTTTGCCTTAATTCAAGATGCTTTAAGTCAGTGCATCTGCAGTAATTGGGGCACTAAATACAACTGAAACAGCAATCCAGTTAAGTGTCAAGTTTAGAAAATCTAACTTGAACAGAAACACTTAACTTGACTAACCTTAGCAAAAACTATTGTTTATAACAGTTAGTAAGTAGCTAATTGGGTTAGACAGGTCCCTACAGAGAAAATTGATTGATTTAGTGTAAATCTAATTATGAATTTGTTCAGTACAGCAAATTCTTATTTATTTCCTTTATGCAATCATATTTATCTTGTTTTGATATATGGCAAAGGGGGAGAGATAGGAAAGGAAAGAGAAAAATTAACTTTTACTTTTTCAAAATTTTTCCTTTATTCAAAAAAGGTTCAAAAATATACTTAACCTTTATTCAAAAGCTTAAACTTTTTGAAGAAGTACTTAAGTTCTTAAAGCTTTCAAAATCTTGCCTAAGTACTCCAGTTCAAAAGTTCTTAAAGCTTTCAAAAATTTTGCCTAAGTACTCTAGTTTCAAAATTTCCTAAAGCTTTCAAAATGCTACTAAGATTTTTTACTCAAGCTTTCAAAATTTTGCTAAGTACTCAAGCTTCAAATTTTTTTTTCCAAGCTTTCAAAATATTGCTAAGTACTCTAGCTTCAAAATTTTTTTTCCAAGCTTTCAAAATATTGCTAAGTACTCTAGCTTCAAATTTTTTTTTTCCAAGCTTTCAAAATATTGCTAAGTACTCTAGCTTTAAAATTTTTTTTCCAAACTTTCAAAATATTGCTAAGTATTCTAGCTTCAAATTTTTTATTCAAGCTCTCAAAATTTTGCTAAGTACTCTAGCCTTTAAAAAGTTTCTTACATAAGCTTGTCAAAATTTTTTTAAGCTCAAGTTTTTCAAAACTGTATTAAAACTGAAATTCTTACTTAAGCTAACATTTTCAAAAAGTTTTCAAGTACAAGTAAAGTTTTTTTAACCCCACGAATTTTTGAAAAATCTAGGGGGAGATTCCTTCCAGGGGGAGGGAACAAAAGTTAAAACATTTTCATGTTTTGCTTAAACTTAACTTTTTGAACTAGGGTTGTCATAAATCAAAAAGGGAGAGATTGTTGGTGCAGAATGCACCCAAGTCAAACCTGTGTTTTGATAATGGCAGCATAGGTCAAAAGTTAAGTCTTTCTTATTTTCTAACAAGTTAATCTAGTGTGCAGGAAAAGCCCTAGCGAAGGACTGCTAGGCACTGGCAAAGGAATGCCAGGGAAATAAGCCCTAGCAAAGGACCGCTAGGCACTGGCGAAGGACTGCCAGTATCAAGCTCTAGCGAAGGACTGCTAGGCTCCAGGCGAAGGACAGCCTGGGACTGAAGCCCTAGCGAAGGACTGCTAGGCAACTGGCGAAGGACTGCCAGTTTACAAGACCTGACAAAGGACCGTCAGGCAAAAGTCCAACCAGAGGAACGGTTGGCATCAGGTAATTTCTCCCGAGAGGAGTAGGTGAGGACGCGTTCCCCGTCGAGGGAACAGTAGGCGTCGGTTCGACCTAGGGCTCCATTTTGGAGACCAAAGTCAGAACCAAGACAGTTAAGGCTGTATAATCTAATAACTAAATATATTGTTGTGTTTTGTACTAACCCTGGACGCAGGACCGAAGGAACGTGTGTCTGCAGCTCAGAAAGCCTCAAAGGAGAAAGGCAAGGGCTGTGTAGGGCGCCCGGAGCGTCCCGGGCGCCCCCAAGGGCCATACAAAACAGGTAAAGCAAAAAGTGGTTCGAATACATACTGGGCCGGGCGCCCCCGTGCTTCCGGGCGCCCCCGCTGCTCCCGGGCGTCCCCTGCGTCCCGGGCGCCCCATGCTCATACCTCGAACCAAAAGCCTTCGAAGCCAGAAGATAAACTTTGACCCGGTCAATGCGGGCGCCCCGAGCGCTCCGGGCGCCCCGGTCAAAGCGGATCCAGGGGATCAGACGCGACCGAGAGCTCTGCGGATCAGAGGCCACGTGGGGGGCGCCCCCGACATCCCGGGCGCCCCCAGGCCCTATATAAAGGGCCCTCAACCCCATGCTTCAAAAACCAATTCACTCGACACCCCAAAGCTCTTCTGCTCTTGCGCCTTGCTCCGGAAACTCTCCAACTCGAGCCGACGACGTCCCGCTACTCCGAAAAAGTTGATCTACTCCGGACGTCGGTAAAGAAGAGCGTTCTTTTTATTTACTGCACTTATCTTTGTAATTAAATTTTGTAAACCTTTTTGTGCCTATATAGAATTGCCCAAAGTAAACGGTCAACGACCGTGGGCCTTGGAGTAGGAGTCGACACAGGCTCCGAACCAAGTAAATCGACTGTGTCTCTGTGTCTTGTTTTTTTAATTTCCGCTGCGTACCTACTTTTACTCAAATCCGAAAGTTTACCGATATTCACCCCCCCTCTATCGGTTTTCTCGATCCAACACTTCCCCCTTTGACACTATCATAGACTTGCCCCAAGCAATCTTTCCCTTAGTGCCAAAAAGAACTCAACACAACCTTAAAAACTCTTAAAACGTTTGCAAACACACTTGCTAGGATATACCCTATCCTAGAAAGATATGATCTTAAGAAGATATCAAGTGTGCTTGACTTAAGGTACAATTCCTAGTTTTCTAACTATGGACATTTTGTATCAACATTGAAATTCATCCATAATTCCATGTGTTTTTCAAAGCTAATCATCATAATTTGACACATGAAATTGTCCTCAATTCATTTGGACATCATATTCTATCATCTAATAGCCATTTTCTTATTTCAGCCTACATACTAGTCGACTGCCCCTGGGGCAGTCGACTCCCGAAACTCACAGAATGTTTCTGGGCTCTTACCAGTCGACTGCCCATAGGGCAGTCGACTGATACCTGAATTTCAGGTTTTTCAGCCCAATTTCAGTAATGTCCTAAAAATTCTACAAATCTCCAAAAAATCTGAAATTTTGTAAGGAGATTTGTGAGGCCAATATCTACTTAGGAAAAATACGTTTCTAAGTAAATATACTCCGGATCCCAAGATTGGCATGAAACTCTACTTCTTCTAAAGTGTATCAAATAAACTTCTCCCAAAAGTTCTAATTTCAACTTCTCCTTACTATTTCTTCTTATCCTTGATCATAGTTCATTTCTACCACTGAATTACATGATATTTACCCATTAAAACCCAATTTTACCAATTATAACCTTATTATAACTATTTTCTCCCAAAAACTCCATTTAATGTGCCAAAACCTAGTACTAAGACTTAGCCAAGTCTTCTAACCCTTGTTGACACAATTCACCTAATTTTCTAGGAGAGAAACTTTTAAGATCCATTTACCATGGACCCCATAGACTCCTAGAGCTCCCCCTTGAGTTCTGAGCCCTAGCCACCTCCCTAGGTGACTCAATCCACACTAAGCCACACCGGTGTGCCCCCGGTGACTCTTGTCCTACAAAGTGAACCTTCTTAACCTTGGACACCTTGTCCTTAGTTAAGTCACCCTTTCTACCCTTGGATGGCATTCCCTTGCCATCCTTGGACTTATCCTCCTTACCATGATTGTATGTCTTCCCAGCATACTTCTTTTTGTTGGCCTTGGAGGTCTTAGACCGGTATCCCAATCCCGATCTATCATAGTTGGGTTTCAAACTTTCCAACACCATGTTTAGGCCCTTAGATCCAACCGTGAACCTTTCTAGGGCCTTTTCTAATGTATCAAGCCTTGCCCTCAAGGCTTGATTTTCCCTTTCCAAATTTCTAACCTTTGAACCCATGTGTCCACCTTGGACATTCTTAGGCCTAATCTCCTTTCTAGGCACATTCCTTCCCTTCTTGGAATTAGTGTCATGATCCTTAGATACAAAGGTCCTAAGTTTACTATCATGCATGCTTTTCTTAGGGTGTTGAACTACCTTGTTACTCCTAGTCCTATCATTGTATCTAAATCCAAAACTGTGCACAAGTAGGCAATTTTCACTAATCCTAGCATGCATGGATGAATGATTAACATGATTTTTAGTATGCACAGAGGAATTTGAAATTGAATTATATTTTGGCTTAAGGTTAGGAGTTACCTTCCTTACCTTTGGAGTTCCTCTTTGATGGAAGCTTCTTCTCTTTCTTTCCTCCTTCTCCCATCTTCTTAGATGTTCCATTTTCATTAATTCTCCGTTTCTAGAGCACTTGGTGTGGTAGTGCCCTAACTCACCACATGTGAAACATCTAATCTCCCTTTTCCTTTCTTGGGCTCCTCCAATCCTACAACCCACGTTAGATTTAAATCGAATGGACTCGGATTTAGATTTTACCTCCTTCTTACCTTTTGGGCACTTGTCCTTGTAGTGCCCCTTTTCATTGCAACCAAAGCATGTTATATGTTCCTTGGCTCTTGCTTTGGTGGAGGTGGAGGTGGAGGTAAAAGCTTCTTCTTGTTCTTGTATGATTGAGGGTCTTTCCTCCCCCTCAACCCTTGAGATGGAGACCTCTTCCTCTTCTTCTCCTTTACTCAAGGAAGTGGATGATTCTTCACTTGATTGTTCATCCTCTTGGACTCTTGATCTCTCTTCCTCAGATTCTTCTACTTGTTGAGCTTGTGTAGGGCTCTTGTGAATTTCTTCTAGTTTGCTCCATAACTCATGAGCACTTTCATATTTACCTACACAACTTAAAACACTATTAGGCAAAAGATTCACTAATATACCAATTACCTTTTCATTTGCCATAGCTTGATCTTGTTGCTCTTGAGTCCAATATCTAGGACGAAGCTTCTTCCCATGCTTGTCCTTTGGAACTTCGAAGGCCTCTTCAAGCGCAATCCGACGATCCCACTCCATTCCGAACCATGTTTCCATCCGTGACCTCCAATACCCGAAGTCTTCATGGTCGTAAGCCGGCGGAGTGTAGATGTCGTCCCCGAATTTGTCTTCCATTATTCTTCCCTCTAGATTTTGCTCTTCTTGGCAGGTAGTCCAATCACGAACGGTCCTTCGCTCTAATACCAATTGTTAGGATCGATACGCCTTGCTAGAGGGGGTGAATAGCAAATCTCTAAGATTTTTCTTGTACCTGCATTGTTAGTTGCACAGCGGAAACAATAATAATAAATACAAACAACGCTAACAAATAGAGTTTACTTGGTATCCACCCCGGCCGGGTGACTAATCCAAGAATCCATCGGTGGATCAACCCCCGGATAACCTCCGGCTAGCCCGCGTTGCTCCTTGTGGGTGAAGAAACCTCGCCACAATACCTCGGATACTATCTGGGCACAAAAGACTACTTACACGCTTTTCCCAAGCGAGTTTCGTCAAGAAACTCAGCCACCACAAAGTCCTCTTTAAATAGGACTCGGGGCTGATTTCTCGCTACCAGTCGACTGCCCCCAGGGCAGTCGACTGGTGCCAGCCAAATTCGACCATTGACACCCCCAACGTTTGAATTTGTCAGCTCACCAGCCACCTACCAGTCGACTGCCCCCAGGGCAGTCGACTGGCCCCTAGTTACCCTTCCCGAGTACATTCACACAGCACTCGACCCTCACGACTCGACTAACTCCTCCTCCGCAGCCTCAATTGTTGCCTTCGCGCCCTCTTCATCTTCGGCCCTCGTCCCTTGGATGCGCACGCAAACCTCCAGTTTGCCTCCATGTCACCCTTCACGTACGCCTCGAAGTCCGCGCC
The DNA here is from genome assembly GCA_024364735.1 of Boesenbergia rotunda. Classification (NCBI taxonomy): domain Eukaryota; kingdom Viridiplantae; phylum Streptophyta; class Magnoliopsida; order Zingiberales; family Zingiberaceae; genus Boesenbergia; species Boesenbergia rotunda. Next base: position 12,917 of record JAGFNQ010001510.1, read on the forward strand.
CATCAGCTTATCGTCCCTGCTCTCCAAGGTCCCTCAGATGCGCACGCAAGCCTCCAGCTTGCCTCTATGCCATCCTTCACCATACTGAGGTCGTCCAGTCAAGTCAATATGTGTACCTGTACAACCTGCACACTCAACATACACAAATAAGAACACAAGGGTAAACCTAACTTAAACCCTTTGCCCAAACATCAAAACCTATGGTCACTCCGGACCATCTTAGGGTCGATTGCTCCAACAGAATATATAGCCTGAAGTGGATCTCTTGCTATCCAAGCATCTAGCACAATCAGAGTCTGAATAACTAATCATCTCTAGGTGATCTGATCTTTGATACGTGAGCATGTGTCCTTTAGTTCTTTACAAATACTGCATCACTCTTTTAACTGCTTTCTAGTACGACAACCCTAGGTTATTAATATATCTGCCTAACATCCTAAGTATAAATGCTATATCTGATCGAGTGTAATCTTATGCATACATGAGAATTCCCACTGCTGATGCATATGTGAATTGTTCCATCTCCTTTATTTCAAGTTCAAGTGTGGACATTGCTACAAACTGAACTAATTACCTCTTAACACGGGTGTGTCACCAGGTGTACAATTCTGCATGTCATACCTTATAAGCACCTTCTTAATAAAGGCCTGTTATGAAAGTCCAAGAATGCCTCTTTAATGATCACGACAGATCTAAATTCCTAGAACAAAAGATACTTCACCAAGATCTTTCATTTTAAATTTACCAGATAGAAATGGCTTGATTTCATGCAGCAGACCCTTTTATTGCTTGCAAGCAATATATCGTCCATATACTGAACAAGTATAACAAACTTGCTCCCATTGAACTTGACATATAGCACTGATCAATAGGGTTCTCTTTAAATCCAAATGAGATAACCACTTGATTAAATTTTTGGTATCATTGACGGGGCGCCTGTTTTAAACCATAAATGGACTTCTTTAATCTACATACTAGGTTCTTTGAGTCTGAGGACTCAATGTTCTCCGGTTACACCATATATATAGACTCCTCAATGTCTCCATTAAGGAATGCAGTCTTTATGTCCATTTGATGTAGCTCTAAATCAAAATGAGCTACAAGTGTCATGATTACCCTAAGGGAGTCTTTCGTCGACATAGGGGAGAGAGTCTCCTTATAATCAATGTATTTCTTCTGAGTGAATCTCTTGGCAACAAGACAAGCCTTATACCCTTCGATATTGCCCTTCGAATCCTGCTTGGTTTTAAATATCCATTTACAACCAACGAGTTTCGAATCTTTAGGAAATTCAACAAGTTCCCAAACGTCATTGTCTGCCATAAACTTTAACTCTTCTTGCATGGCGTTAATCCACCTTTCAGGATTAGAGCATTGTTTGACTTCTTAGAAAGATGTAGGATCACTTTCCAACCCTATATCAAAATCATACTCTTGGAGACAAACGAGAATTCGTGCTTCTCTATTCCCTTGTGGATTGCCTTAAGGGCACTTGTGTTTGAGGTGGTTGAGATACTTTCTTATCAATATGAGGCAATACTTTAATTTCAGTGGTAGACTCCTCTAATTGCATTGAAGATGTCATTGAAATATCTTGGTTCACTATGCTCATTGGATGTATAGTATCCATAATATGCAATATGGTAACCATACCACTACTGATCACACTAGTAGTGATCATAAGAGGATCGCCAACGCTTTCCTCAAAAGATACTTCCTTGATTTTATCGCTCCCAGTATTCTCAATGAATTTGTCATTTCCCATTTCGAAGAAGAAATTTATACCCCTTTGATTTCTCAGAGTAACATATAAAATTACAGCTAATAGTTCTTGAGTTCAGTTTCCTTTCATTAGACTTGTAAGGCCTAGCCTCAGCTGGGCAACCCCAGACGTGTACATGCCTAATGTTAGGCTTCCTACCCGTCTACATCTCGAATGGGGTTTTAGTTATTGTCTTACTAGATACTCTATTGAGTAGGTAAAGTGCAGTCTTGAGTGTCTCACCCCATAAAGACTCCGATAGAGAAGTGAAAATCATCATACTTCACACCATGTCTTTTAGGGTTCGATTGCGACGCTCAGCTACACCATTCTGACTGGATGTACCAGGCATGATATACTGAGACACAATCTCACACTCAGCAAGGTAATTTGTAAAAGGTCCTGGATATTGTTCATCTGATCCATCATATCGACCGAAATATTCTCTTCCACGGTCGGATCAAACAGCTTTAAGTTTATCAACCAAGGAACCATTGTCAATCAAAACTGAATTAAAGGAAATATTAAACATTCCAATTTCAAATGAACAAAAATAACGTGATTTGTCCAAACAAGAAATTGAAATTAAGTTCCGTCTAAAAGACAGTACAATGAATATATTCTCCAAATCCAAATAGACATCAGTTCGTAAATAAAGCCTAAAAATACTAATAGACTTAAATGCAGCCTTCTTTCATTCCCCGTCTAGATGTATCTTTCACCATCAAGCGAAAGTCGCCTCCTGAGACAATTCTGTATAGTGACACTTATATGAGTAGTAGCACCAGTATCTATCCACCAAGTGTCAGTAGGTACAATAGCTAAATTGACTTCTGAACTAATAAAGTTAAGAAGATTACCCTTCTTTACACTGTGGAGGTACCTCTTCATGAGCATCTTCTTGTTGTGGTATTTGTGGTGGTACCTCTTCTTGGGATACTTATGATGATTGTACCTCTTCTTGTGATCATTATACCTCTCGTGCAAGTCTCTCTTCTCAGCTAGAGACGAGAGAGGGGGGGGGGGGGCGAAGAACTGTTGCTAGAAATCCAGTTGCCCAAGTCTAGTTGATGTTCATGCACTAAAGAGACAAGATAGAAAGGAAGAGGAGGAGGGAAAGTTGGAGATGCAGATTTTTTTTGAAGCTATATTTTTTTAGGGTTTTAGTGTTTCTAAAGGGTAAAATAGGAATATTATGGGGTGAATTTAGAAAAAATTGTGATAAAACAAATTATTGATAGGTGTATTTAGAAAATGGGGTGTGTTTAGTGAAAGTGGGGATGTGGATAGCCATGCCCTATGTTAAATTGTAATCTGCATGTGAGTAAACCATATTTTTGGCAGCCGTCATAGAAGACGACGTTTATTGTTGGAGAAATGAGGGCATGAGTATGTTTTTGACAAATTAAGTGTGATGGGAGTATCTAGGATTTTAAATTTGGAGGATCAAGTTGATCATAACCCCCTTAGTCCTATAGTAGATTGGTCCCTTCCCAGGAGAGGCCTTGCAAATGAAGAGAAATTGACCTTGCAAGTCCTCTAGATCTGTCTGAAGCTAGAGGAACACAATTCATATTCTTGCAGGAGAGCCACAAATCAAAGAGGAATACAATACCATAATCTTGATATCAAATATTAACTAAGCAAGATTTTATTTCTTTATGTCTCTTATTGGAGAGATCTGATTTATTATCCTCACAGGATATATCAATTGATTAGAGAATAACATATTTATTATATTAATGGGTCAGAAATCAATTATTGACGGGGATATGTCTTTGGAGAAAAAACAATTTCCACTTTTTAGCCATTGATGATCTGCTATAAATTGATCCGGTCATGATTTACCTTCGTATAATCTGACGATGAACTATAGGGAATGTTTGAAATTGAGATGAGCTTAATGACATTTTACTACCGTCTATGCACAGATGCAAATACGTACATAGGATATAGCATGAATATAATCTGACCAGCTGATTCATCAGCAGAAGAGCTCACACTACTTAATACTGATAGTACGTAATCTTAATTAACAATCAGTAGAAGAGCTGGATGAGAGAACGCAATCCCAAGATTGGTGCGATGTTGTAGCCTGAGAAACCAGCAGCTATAAAGATACTCTTCCATTCTGCTTCGCTCCTCTCCTTCCCTGGCACAGGCGTCATCATGTGCCCATCTAACAGAAGCTTCGTCTCTGTGGTTTCATCATGAATAGTACTTCCATCCTTCTCATTCTCCAATTTCATCACCATTTCAATAATTATCACCTTCCCTCCTTCCTCCTTTGGAGGAATCGCCTTCTTGCAATTTAGCAGTATTCTCACGCAGTCTTCGTCGTTCCAGTCATGCAATATCCACTGCAGATGATTGATTATTAATTATAAGAAAATTAAATGGAAGAAGAAGAAGATTAATGATGTTGCATATTTGCATGCCTTGAGAATCACTGCGTTTGCAGGGGGGACAAACTCAAACATATCACCGGCGATGGCGGCCACCGTTTGGTTTCCCTGCAGCGAAGCCACCACGTGCGGGAGATCGAACACGGCGCACTTGGTCTCCGGGAAGGCGTCAGCGATGGCGGTGACCAGCGCGCCGCTCCCTCCTCCGACGTCCACCAGAGAGCGCAGACCTCGGAAGACGTCGTCGCCGCACCGTTCGATGATCAATTTCGCCACGAAGCTGGCATCGGCAGCCATGCCCCGATTGAAATTAACGTTGAACTGTGGGTTGTTTCCGGTCAACTCGAACAATGACTTCCCGTAGAAGAGGTCGAAGGCGGTGGGGGATTCATCGGAGGCGGCGAACCACCTGCTCAAGCAGTGACAGGGGTCGACACAGACTGGGTCGAGCATTGCGAGTATGAACGGGGACATATTCTCTGCTTTGCTGGTCACGAGAAAGGAGGCCGAGATGGGGGTGAGGGCGTAGGCTACTTCTTCCTCTTGGCCGGCAGTCGAGCTCGTGAAGAGGCCGGAGTGGACCAGAAGGCGCATGAGGCGGCGGAAGGAATCGGTTCTTGAAGGAACAATGGAGAGCTTGGTGAGCAGAACGGAGAGAGGAAGAGGCTGGCCATGGCGGTAGATTACGTCGGCGATGCCGAGTTCGGCGGCGCACTTAAGAGCCATGGATTTGACGTAGCTGAAGATGATGTTCCAGAGATGGCCGTGGGCTCGAATTAGCTCAGCCTTGGCTACTTCACTGTCACTATGAATACCATTCTCATTCATTGATCCCATCTCTCAGCTATGGAATTAATGGATCATTGCAACTGTTCTTCGTGATGTATAAATAATACAAGGTCAGCTTAAAAAACGATTATATTGCAAATCAAATTAACAGGTAGTTATGTTTATAAATCGACATTAAATAAATAAATAAAAGCATGTGAACCGAAGGAATCAGAAAACAAAAAACACGTTTAAAATGCATCCAACATGCTCAAACGAGAGTTGAACACTTCCCAAAAGGCGGCCGTGTGCCGACAACGGTCTGTCAAGTATGATAAGTTTCCAATTGAGTTGCCGTCTCAGATGGCGACGATTAAATTATTTAAATAAAAAATATATGAAATATTTTTTTTTCTAAAATACAATTTGGTAGTAAAAAAAAGTGATTATATCATATAATAGATCATAAATTTGTATATATTTTTTTACACATTCTAATGACAATGTATTTAAGATTGTCAGATCTAATCTAAATATTATATTATGTGTTATAAATTTATTTAATAGAACGGTTTAAATTTTTGCAGTAATTTTTTTATAGTTTAATATTGTCATATATGACAATTTAAGTATAAACAAGTTTCATTTAAGTATTTGAGAAGGATTTCATTCCCCCGGATCCAGTCGAATTGATATTCATGCAGGATTTGGCGTCAAAGATGGACCTAAGGGAGGGTTTTGGAAGGCTTCAGCCGCCTCCTCCTCCCCTTTTCCAAAATAATAATAATAATAATCATCATCGGGTCACCGCCCAATAGTAATATAGGGGTTGTGTTTGTAGGCTTATAGACGTCAACAATGACCCGCACCTAATTCACAGTGACACAGATTGCACAGCTCATTCTCCAATAGCAAAATGTCGTGCAACACATTCTACTGCAGCAACAAAACTGTCAAAGAAAAAGGTTGAGTTAGGTTAGCGATGCAACTCAACTTTTTTTTAAAGTAAAATAACACCATTTGATAAAAATGATATCGTTTTACTCAAATAAAATTAAAAAAAAAGAAATTTTTTAGTGGAACAACGCCATTCCACTAAATAATTTAATTAAAAAAAGTAATGGTCAATTAAAGTGGGCCAAGTGGTTCAAGTAAAAAAAAAATTGTGCAAATCAGCCTTCCACATCATTTTTTCTGCTTGAGCTCCTGTTTCCCGTATTTGGTTCGATTCTAGATAAATATGGATACAATTTTGAGTTTCCTCATGTCTCATTATGGAAAGTCATTCAACTAAAACTGAGTAAATTCTTATTAATTCTGTCAGTGAGGTAGATTCTCAAGAATGAAGGAGTCCCCGAGTGTCACGAACTACGGATGCCAACTCCGATCTGCGAGAGAAAGACCGTTAGTAAATCCGCCGAGAAAAGTCTCCGATAAGACCCTCCGATAGTCAAGTCAATCCCCGGTACAAGAGCAAAAGAGCAATGGAACGGTGGAAGAAAATACTATTGCGCGTACCTGTGCGACGGGGAGCGGAGGGGCTTATATAGCCGAGGGAGCAGACAATTTCTGCTCGGCCTGCCACTTCCTATCGTAAGCAGGAGCAGGGCAAGGCGTAGTCAGTAGTGGTGGAGCAAGGTGTTGCATGCCCGAATAAGGCATGGTGCACTGTCGGCTCGCCGACGTGTGTCGTCAGGCGTCGCTCGGCCTGACGTGAACGCGGGTGGTCGTGGAACGTCGGGATGCGAGGTCGTGTCAGGAGGATCATGGTGTTAGCGAGATACCCGCGATTTGGGCATGAAGTGTGTCAGTTCTACGCCGACCCCGTACCCCTTCTGCTAGTGTGGTGTCAGAGAATGAGTATTCTTGAGGGTTATGACACCCTTCTGGGGGGAGTGCGCGGGCGGCGGTGTTAAGTGGATTCTGGCCTGGAGGTAATTAAGATCGAGTTAAGGAGCACTCGGCCTTGCCACACCCGACCTATCTCAGGGTCGGGCGGTTGGGGACTCGGTGATTCCCTGGCCTGGGCATTTCTCATGTTGGGCCTTCTTCGGCTCGCCCGTTAGGCCTTCTGACTTTCCACCCGGACATCATCCACGTAGCATCTCCGGGCAACTCTTTGATCTCCTCTAACTTCCCCGACCTTATCCCCGACCGGGAACTTGATTTTGAGGTAGAAGGTCGAGGTGACCGCCCAGAACTCGTTGAGGGTCGATCGACCCAAGATTGTGTTGTAGGCCGAGGGAGCATCTACTATCAGAAAGGTGGACAATCTAGTCCTCTTCAGCGGCTCCTCGCCCAAGGAAATAGCCAGGTGAATCTGACCAATCAGTTGCACCTAGTTCCCCGTGAATTCGAACAGCAGGGTGACCACCAACTCCAACTAGGACGACTCAATCTATAGCTGGTCGAAGGCTTTCTTGTAGAGTATGTTGACCGAGCTGCCCGTGCCCACTATGGTTCGGTGGACCTGGTAGTTGGCGAACACGGCAGTGATAACCAAGGCATCATCATGCGGGACTTCCAGCCCCTGCAGATCCTGTGGCCCGAAGCTGATCTGGGGCCCTGCTCCTGAGTGGCGCTTTGTGCTGACCTGGTGGATTTCAAGTTGGCGTACTTGCGCTTTCCGGGCTCGATTAGAATCTCCCCCGGTAGTCCACCCGAGATCACGTGTACTCCTCGGACGACGTTCTGTCGATTGGCTTGTTCCTCATCCATCTCCTCGGACTCGATCCGCTCCTCTAGCGGAAATAGGTTGCGGGATGTCGGGAGGTTTCGCCTGGGTTCTTCGACTACGGGGGCGGCGTTTGGGCCTCCCCAACTTGAGCCCCACCCAGGGGCTGCCGAACGCCCCCGTCCCCTGGGGGTAGGAGCTCGGCCTCTCCCAGCTTGTCGGCATTCCTCTGTGTCGTGCGTATGGCTCTGGTGGAAGGCATAATAAGGCCTCCAGCGGGTTGGCAGACACCCTTGAGCTACCTACTGCACGTGCCTACGCTCCATCCTCGCCTGGTTGGCTGCTCCCCGCGGGTTGCGGATGGGTCCGCCCGGGGGTCGGTTATTCTGCGCAGGGCTTGGGGTTGGTGTGTTAGCCACCTCCTTCTTCCGAATGGCTTGTGCTTCCTCCACATTAATATATTTGACAGCCTTCTCGAGCAGGCTATCAAAGTCCTTCAGCAGCTTACTGATCAGCGATAGGAAGAACTCTCCCTCCTGTAATCCTTTGGAGAAGGCGCTGATCAGCACCTCGGGTGTGGCAGTCGGCACGTCCAGCGCCACTCCATTGAATCTCTTGATGTAGGCTCGAAGCGATTCCTTCGGCCCTTGCTTCAACGCGAACAGGTTAAGGCTAGTCTTATGGTGCCTCCGGCTGTTGGCGAAGTGTTGGAGGAACGCCCTCCTAAGCTCCTCAAAGCTTGATACCGACCCATTGGGGAGTCGGTCGAACCACCGTTGAGCAGGTCCCGAGAGTGTGGTCAAGAAGGCTTAGCACTTCACGCCCTCGGGGTATTGGTGCAGCAATGCCGCACTCTCAAACTTCATCAGGTGCTCTTCAGGATCAATCTCCCTAGCATATTCAAGTATGGTAAAGAACCTGAGATGCTTAGGAACTGGATCCTCCAAGATCCAAGGGGAGAAGGGGCTACGTACTAGGGCGGCTGGAGACGCTTCGACTAGGGCCTTTCCCTTATCGAGGCATGGCCTATGCGTCTGATTGGAAGCGGACGCCTCGATCGGCATAGAATCAACCTCATCATCCTGCCCTCGGTAGAAAGCAGCAGGGAAGAGGGCTGAGCCTCCCTCGGGTCGAGCAGTCCTTCCCCGACCTCCTGAGTGGTCGTGCACCTACGGCTCAGGGATTTGAATCGCCGGGTTGCCAGCCTGCGAAGGCCTCTGAGGGGTTCTCTAAGCCCGAGCGGCCACCAAGAGCTCGTACTCCTCGGGCGTAATGGTCACCATCACTTGGTTGGGGGCTTCCATCGCGCACTCCAGATCAGGCAGAAAGTCCCTCCTTCTAACGCCAAATTTGATCCTGTCGCGAAGTGAGATGGATTACCAAGAGCGAAGGGGTCCCCGAGTGCCACGAGCTGCGGATGCCGGCTCCGATCTGTGAGAGAAAGACCGTTAGCAAACCTGCCGAGAAAAGTCCCCGGCAAGGCCCTCCGACGGTCAAGTCAATCCCCGGTAGAAGAGCAAAAGAGTAACAGAACAGTGGAAGAAAATACTATTGCGCTTATCTGTGCGACGGGTAGCGGAGGGGCTTATATAGTTGAGGGAGCTGATAGTTTCTGCTAGACCTGCCACTTCCTATCGTAAGCGGGAGCAGGGGCAAGGCATAGCCAGTAATGGCAGGGCAAGGTGTTGCATGCCCAAATAAGGCAAGGGGCACTGTCGGCTCATCGACGTGCGTCGTCAGGCACTACTCGGCCTGACGCGAACACAGGTGGTCGTGGAACGTCGGGATGCGAGGTCGTGTCAGGAGGATCATGGTGTTAGCGAGATACCCGCGATTTGGGCATGAAGTGTGTCAGTTCTGCGCCGACCCCGTACCCCTTCTGCTAGTGTGGTGTCAGAGAGTGAGTGTTCTTGAGGGTTACGACACCCTTCTGGGGGGGAGCGTCAGGCGACGGTGTTAAGTGGATTCCGGCCCAGAGGTAATTACGACCGAGTTAGGGAGCGCTCGGCCTCGCCACACCCGACCTATCTCAGGGCTAGGCGGTTGGGGACTCGGGGATTCTCGGCCTGGGCATTCCTCATGTCGGGCCTTCTTCGGCTCGCCTGTTGGGCCTCCATCGATGCCAGCTGTACCTGGGTCAGGGTTGGTCTTCTGCGGCCCGTGCGTAGGCGGGGCCGGGTCAGGCGATATCGACCTGATTGCTCGCCTGAGTCATTCGATTCACCGGGACCTCGGGGACCCCGATCTCGCCCGAGTCAGGCGCAAGACGAGCTGACCGAGCTACACGTGAGCTATGCCGGGATCACTCATAATTTATCCATATTTAGAATGTGTGGAATCATAACAAAGGAACCGCAAAAATCACGACTTCACTTTGCCATCAGAGAAGAATTTCATTTTAATTTTATTTATTAAATTTTAGTTTAATAAAATGGCGACAAATACAAAGGTAGGGTTGTAAACAAGCCGAGGTAGGCCAAGTTTTGGGATGTTTAAATTTTTTTTTGATGATGTAACCGAGTCGAGCCGAGCTTAAAATGAATTAAACTTTTGAAATTATTCTTCAAGCTTGACTTAATTTATTTTTAATGAGCTTGAGATTATTTGAATCTTGACTTGAGCTTGGTTCATTTATATATTATCAAGCTCGTAATTTAAACTTGGTTTGATCTTGATTCGAATTTGATTCGTTTAGATATTATTTAGCTATCAATTTAAGCTTGTTTAATTATTTGAATCATTTGCTTCTTTGATTTGTTATGGGCTTCATAATTCAAATTTATTTATTTATTTTATTTTATTATTTATTTATTTAATATATTGATAAGAATTTTATTAATATACATAATAAGTTTGTTTGTTTAATTTAATGTGTTGTTCAAGATTATTTAATTATTTAACTGATCTTGTGTATATTGAGATTTTTTCAATTTCAGACGATCAATCCGATCCTACGGAAGTTTTCCACCGACCGTTAAGGTAAATCGGAAAGTGTTCATGACGGACGATCCAAAAGTCCAACGTCCCAGGGTTCGTATCTTATTTAGAGAAAAAATTTCTATAAATATATTGTAGTTAAAAATTAAACTATAGATATCTATAATTAATCACTCTTCCGTTATACTGGACTCCCGGGCTTCATCACTGTACAAAGATAAAGGCTTCGGATACAATTAATGAGTTATCTCAGTTTGTTGGTAATTATTTTTCACATTATATATAAAAATTTTTCACTCGCACAATTTTCACGTGATATAATTTGTCGGGAAACATTAATAATGACTTTAAAAAGTATTATTATTTAAACAATATTAAAATGATATCATATTATATATTATTTTTAAAGGGCTCTTTTAAATGCGCTATCTGGTCGAGCGTGTATATCAATTATATCGTTTTTTTAATGTTGCGAGCGTCCGGTTTAGACAATGGACATGTTCATTTATTATTATTATTATTATTTTTAGGATATACCATTTAAGATTTTAACTTTAAAATTTAAAAATTAAATTATAATATTAAATAATAAATTAAAAACTAAAAAAAATTAAAAAAAAAAGATGCATATCAGATGTGCGATATAAGATATATAGGGTATTATTTTTTTTATATATAGTATAGAAGAAGTAGATAAAAGTTAATAACTATATTGATATTGTATTTAAAAAGAGATAGTGATGGTGAAGATAATTTGACAATTATTATTAACTATCTAGAGGCCCAAAAGAAATTCTTAGTAGGGTATTACGTGTCGTTCTTTCGTCTATTATCTATTAAGGACGTACAGGAATTTGTCGATGAAAAAAAACTCTCCTACAGTGATCCGGGCGTATGATTTTTAGAAGGATCGAAAGTTCGGTCGGGATCGATTGCTGATCTGAACCGATAGTAAATAGGCTCGGGCAAAGGTCGTCTCAAGGTCGGTCACCCGAGGTCGGGACCTCTAAAGTCGGTCACCCGAGATCGGGACCCCTGAGGTCGGTCGCCCCGAGGTCGGGACCCCTGAGGTCGGTCGTCTCGAGGACGAGACCCTCGGAGTCGGTCACCCGAGGTCGGGACCCTTGAGGTCGGTCGCCCGAGGTCAAAGTCGGGACCCCTGAGGTCGGTCGCCCGAGGTCGAGGTCAGGACCCCTGAGGTCGGTCGCACGAGGTCAAGGTCTGAACTCCCGGGGTCAGTCATCTGAGGGCAAGATCCTCGAAGCCGGTCATCCTAGGTCAGATACTCACGAACGTATGGAGACAACCAGACAACGACGAGCCTCTCCCATCGCACGAACCTGTCTTATCAGATATTCAGAAGATAATCTCCCCCTGACATAATCATTGCCTGGCAAGGCCATTGCCTGACAAAGCTGCCAATAATTACAGAGAGACAGAGGAGATACATTAGGCAATGTGTCAGGCGGCTACAGCAGTTTCACAGCATTAAATACGGCTGTCACTATCGTGATATGTCAATTGATCCTCTCTTAATGAGACAGGACAGCTCACGCATGGGGAGACCTTTTCTTCCTCCTATATAAACCCCATTTGAACTTGAGAGAAGGGATCGCTGTCATTTTGTAACCATTCCATCATATTGAGAGCCCTGTTTCGGTCCGACCTCCTAAGCTATAGCAGACCGGGTCGGCTTGGTTAGATCGAGTCATTCGAGGGAGAACCGCTCTTCGCTCGTCGACAGGATCATACATTATTTGGGCACTTTCAAATTCAAGAATACATGCTCCCTGTGACTCATAGCATTGTTGTACCATTTTCTCAAGCATGGCTTTATCTTTGCACGGGATGGTAAAAAAAATTGACAACCGCTGTCTTATATATTTCTCACCGTTCATTCTTAAATATTGTAAAAAAAGATTAATCAATAATGACTATACATTAAAAAAGAGTAATGATTGAGACAGTGAATGACGTGTAATTAATGTGTACACGTCCGATCGTCGATCGGACACCACCGATGGCTTCTGATTATCGTCCTGAATCAAACTATACATTCGGAGGACGGTGAACTCGTCAGGATCGCCGGCAACGATGAACTTATCGAAATCGACGGTCAATGATGCGAGATCGTAATTGCGGCGATCCCCGACGGATTCACCGTGCCCCCCAGGGTATAGTTTGGTTCGGGGCGCCGGCCGAAGGCCGTCGGTAATGTCCGATCGACAATCGGACGTGTACATAATAATTGTCACGTCATTCACTGTCTTATTCACTGTCCCAAATTCACTGTCCCTATTATTACTCTTAAAAAAAATAAAAACCTGACAACTGGGAATAGATTTAATCCACAAATCTAATAATGACAATACTCCATACATGGATGGATTACACGTTCCGAGGGGACGACTTTATCAAGCACATGTGCTAAATATGGAAAGAAAAATTGTTAATTAGATTGGTAACGGTATGATATTGTAGAAGTGTTTGATTCACCCTTACGTTTAAAGAAAAAATCTATGGAAAATCTTAAAGATTAACGTGACAGTTAACATACACACGTTCGATTATCACTCGGATATCATCGATGACTTTCGACCATCATCCCGAATCAAACTATATCTTAGAAGGCACGGTGAACTCATCAGGATTTGCTGTAATTACGATGTCACATCATTCATTGAGATTTTCCTTAAGTTTTTTCCTTGAGCATAACATTTTTCCTAAGATAAATAGGAAAGCGCTCACGACGGACTATCCAGAAGTCCAACATCCCACGGTTGTGTGTCCCATTTGGAAGAAAAATTCTTACAAAATTCACCGTAACTAAGGATCGAACTACGAATGCTTAGAAGACATTAATCATCTTTCCACTGCACTATAACTCCGGGATCTTCTCAATTTTTTAGACATCTATAAATAGAGTCCTAATTTTGATAAATTGACTAATAATTTTTTAATAGGTAATTCATCTATGAACATTGAATTGTTCATTACTATTACTTTCCAATTTACTCTAAATTTATCATCCCCAGAATTAATTAACACAAGCTAAATATATATAATACCAACTAAAAAAATATTTTCTTAATTTCTCAAATTATACATAAATATATCTACAATCTCTAATATTTTTGTTTTGAAATTTAGAATTTTCATCATTTAACTATGATAAATTTTTAATTTCTAACTATTGTTTTAATGAATAGTATAATCTTGTCTTCACAGATGGACACAATTGACATCAACTTGAGTGTTTATTCTAATAAATATTAAGGTTAATTTTAGAATATAAAATGGCAATGATTTTTACCGTAATTATTATATTTAGTTTTATCCTATATGGCAATTTAAGTATAAATATGTTTCACGGCGTGCTGTGATTCGAAAAGGATTTCATTTTAATTTTATTTATTAATTTCTTGTTGAAAAAATGGCCACAAATACAAAAAAAGAAGAAGAAAGTTTCGTGGCCGACGGGCTGTGATATCTCGTGATATATCACTGCAAGACTTTGTGTTTCTCAATGCATTTTTTTCTAATTGAAAACTATGTTTTTCTACAACCATTGAATTGCCTGCGTGCTGTGTCATTTTCACGTGATATAATTTTGACATTTTCACAATGCATTAATTCATGCTAGGTGGATTGCGAATCATTTATTCTATATATATATATATATATAATACATTTTTATTTTAGACTACAATATACTAATACTGACACAAGATCAGGTCATTTTCTCATTCTCTTTACGAACGAAGGACTAAGACAGATTCTCACAATTTCAGTTGCTATAGGGACTGAGTGTCTTATTAACCATGGCCAACTATTGTTGAAATATTTCATGCGCCGCGATACATGACTCGGCGAAGCTCTCACCTTTGCCATCTCACTTATTATCCATACAAAATGACTACCGCCACAAGCAAACAACTAAGTGTGCCATCGAATAAGTTCGGTTAGGTCAGCTGAATCGACCAAACTAAATAAGATTAGTCGATAGGGCTATCGGATGTGATCATACAAGACATTTTAGTCCTTATGGATCATTTATTACATCTCTATCCTTATTTAGAAACCGTGCTATTAATTATTTCATTGTCTTAACTATTTCATTCCTTTCATTTTTTTTTCCCTTTTACATTTTCCGGATCAAAAGTCAGAACGTAGATTAGAAAAATCGCGAATGTTGACATACCAACAAAAGAGATGGATAGAAAAAACGAGGCCATGAAAAACAATAAGCCACAAATTTAAACAATAAGCCATGAAAAACGAGGCCATTAAAGGAGTGGCTGCTACACTTTGATTGCTGTCCTAATTATTTTCATCTATTATGTCTAGATAAATTAAACAAAAATTCTCATTCACACAAGTGGAACGATATTAATACGGAAATAACATCCTTCAGGTGTACAATCCGCAATCCACAAATTTAAGATTCATTAAACCATTAGGTTTTAAAGCATGATTCTATATAAAAACACGTACGGTTAATGATATGAAGAGGAGGCTATTAATCAAACTCTTAACCTTAATTTGAATTTCTTCTGTTTTGCTATTTTCCTTGATCCCATGACAATTTAAGCATTGAAAGGGGGCTCGTCCGAATTGACTTCCAACGAGTTCTATATTTTAGAGACAAATCCCATAATTACGGGTGGATTGGGCTTTGGGTGTGGAAGAGGTGGGTTAAACACCAAAAAAAAAAAAAAAAAAGAACATTGATGTCAAATTGTAAATTATAAAATATCAATGTAATTTTTTGTTTTGCTGGCTAGAGCCCAAGATACTATCTTAGATCCGTATCTACTCTACTTCCAACAAGTCTCTGACATATATTAATTCATCCAAATCTGGTCCCATCGTGAGAGAAAGTTTCGTCACTAATCTTGGATGTGGTAATAGATTTTCGGCACATCAAATATGATTCTTGATATCTTCTCCCTCCTTTTCAATTTTGTTTGGCTTAACAAAACAGAAACTAAAGCATTTAAATTTATGATAATGAATATTATAAAGCACCGTCTCTTAAACTCTGTTCATTCCAGCAGAGTACAATGAATGAACCAGAGAAAGAAGAGTGATTTGGTTAACAGAATTGTTCATCATTACCATTATTCATTTTGGCATTTCAAATTTCACCCAACTTCTCAGAAATCTGATCGAGTCACATCAGAAGTTCAGCCCAATGAGTTTGTTCATCACCTAAAATGATACACTCAGCAGATTTTCCAGTGGCACAGCTTGGTTTTGTTGTCACTGAGCTTTCATTTTCATACACAACGCATGATGCTGACATATACTGCTCTGTAAATACTGCCTTCCCTAACTTATTTTCCTTATTTGCAGAAATATACTCAACCCGTATTCCAATAAATGCACGCAATAATTATTCATCACCACTGCAATGCCTTTCTGTCTTCCAATGATTTGATCATTGATCATATCCTCAATCTGACAAGAACGGCGTGGCATGAATATTATGCTCGAGAAGACCGAAAGTGACAAGAAGAAGAGCGACATGTCATAGCTACTGATCCGAGGAAAACTTAGAATGGTAAAATTGGCTCCCTGAGATGAAAATGAATCAGAAGAATGAAAATTAGAGACAAGGCCAGGGAGGTCCTTGACACAGATATTTTGACACTCAAGTCAGTACTTGAGTGGTGTAAAAATGGAGGGAAACATAGAACTAGTAAAGAGACATTACACCTGTATCGTGGAGGGAAGACCCTTATTTATATGCAACGTCTGTGAGACCCCTCCACTGCCTAGACGTCACATCAATTGAAACAAAGTTGTAACTGTTAAGATTTTCTATAAGAAATCTATCAGTCAATGGGATGATGAGATGTATCAACGAATGAGCCTGTTAAAGTTTGGTGATCCGAATTCAGTTTAATCCGTTAATTTATTATTAGATATTTTTCTTATTAATATATTAATTAACAGTTTCTTTATAAATCTATTAATTAACAGTTTCGTTATTAATTTTTCATTTGACTGAGTATCTTAAGGTTTCTATAAATTGTGTATCTCATGGACAAGTTTGTTCAATCAAGAAAGTTATTTGGTTACCTCTTCTTTCTTTCTCTCTACATCTCTTTCCTCTCTACTTCACTTTACTTTATCAAAGCCACCGGCTTTGTATTCCACCGTTCATAGTGATTTTTTCTCCTCTGCCCGTGGTTTTTTCCGTCAAGGGTTTTCCACGTAAATCTGGTGTGTTCTCTATTGTTCTTATTGTCATTTTTCGTATTAATCTCGTTTCTTATTAATATGTTAATTAACAGTTTCTTTATAAATCTGTTAATTAACAGTTTCATTATTAATTTTTCATTTGACTGAGTATCTTAAGGTCTCTATAAATTGTGTATCTCATGGACAAGTTTGATCAATCAAGAAAGTTATTTGGTTACCTCTTCTTTCTTTCTCCCTACATCTCTTTCCTCTCTACTTCACTTTACTTTATCAGAGCTGCCGGCTTTGTATTCCACCGTTCATAGTGATTTTTCCTCCTCTGCCCGTGGTTTTTTTCGTCAAGGATTTTTCACATAAATCTGGTGTGTTCT
Organism: Boesenbergia rotunda; assembly: GCA_024364735.1. NCBI lineage: Eukaryota > Viridiplantae > Streptophyta > Magnoliopsida > Zingiberales > Zingiberaceae > Boesenbergia > Boesenbergia rotunda. Next base: position 30,041 of record JAGFNQ010001510.1, read on the forward strand.
CTATTGTTCTTATTGCCATTTTTCGTATTAATCTCATTTCTTATTAATATGTTAATTAACAGTTTCTTTATAAATCTGTTAATTAACAGTTTCGTTATTAATTTTTCATTTGACTGAGTATTTTAAGGTCTCTATAAATTGTGTATATCATGGACAAGTTTGATCAATCAAGAAAGTTATTTGGTTACCTCTTCTTTCTTTCTCTCTACATCTCTTTCCTCTCTACTTCACTTTACTTTATCAGAGCCGCCGGCTTTGTATTCCACCGTTCATAGTGATTTTTCCTCCTCTGCCCGTGATTTTTTCCGTCAAGGGTTTTCCACGTAAATTGGTGTGTTCTCTATTGTTCTTATTGTCGTTTTTCGTATTAATCTCGTTTCAAGTGGTATCAGAGCGAGGTTGGTTTTGAAGATTTCAACCGGGATTAATGACTACGGCAAGCATGAAGTATGATATTCCGCTTTTGGATCGCAACACCAGGTTTACGTTGTGGCAAGTTAAGATGCAAGCGGTACTAGCGGATCTGGACTTGGACGACGCACTATTCGGGATAGACAACATGCCCTCGACATGGACAAAGGAGGAAAATGAACGTAAGGATCGAAAAGCACTATCTCACATCTACCTTCACCTATCGAATGAGATTTTACAGGATGTTTTGAAGGAGAAATCCGCTGCTGCACTATGGCTAAAACTGGAGCAGTTGTGCATGAGAAAAAGTCTTACAAGCAAACTAGGTCTGAAACAACGTTTGTATTCTCATCGCATGGCAGAAGGTATGCCGTTAAGAGATCATTTGACCGTGTTTAAGGAAATCGTCTCTGACCTAGAGGCTTTGGAGGTCAAATATAACGATGAAGATTTAGCATTGATCTTACTATGTTTTTACCCTCGTCATATACGGATTTTAGAGATACTATTTTATATAGTCGTGATACTCTTACTTTGAATAAGTTTATGATTCATTATTTTCAAAAGAAAAAATGAAACAGCTTGTCGAAGGATCTGAGGCTCAGGGTGAGGGTCTTATTATTCGAGGAAGGACACAAGAGGAAAACTCTGATGGTAATATCAGGGGCAGATCGAAATCCAGAAATAGCAATAAGATCTGTAATTATTGCAACAAGAAGGGTCACATCAAATCAGAATGTTACAAGTTGCAGAATAAGAATAAAAGGGCAGGTAAAAATTCGAGGGGAAAACAATCAGAGAAGTCTGGTGAGGCTGATGTTGTCGAAAATCATAGTGATGGTGAACTCTCGTTGCATCTGATGCTGATTTAAAGCAGAGTGAGGAATGGATTCTTGATTCTGGCTGTACGTTTCATATGTGTCCCAATCGAGACTGGTTTTCAACATATGAAACGGTTTCAAGTGGGGCCGTTTTGATGGGCAATAATGCATCTTGCAGAATTGCTGGCATTGGTACGGTCAAAAATAAGATGTTTGATGGTGTCATTCGAACACTTGGTAATGTGAGGCACGCCCTTAATTTAAAGAGAAATATGATCTCTTTGAGTATTCTTGATTCTAAAGGGTACAGTACACTGGTGAAGGTGGAGCTGTGAAGGTCAGTAAAGGATCTCTTATTGTGATGAAGGGACTAAGGAGAACTGCCAATTTATATGTTCTGTAGGGATCTACAGTAATAGGTGATGTTGCCGTCACAAGGTGACATTAATAAAAAAAGATCACTTACGGGGTACGTGCTCACTGTTGGTGGTTGTGCTATCAGTTGGAAAGCTACTTTGCAGAATATAGTTGCATTGTCCACTACAGAGGCTGAATATATAACTATTACAGAAGTTTGTAAGGAAACTATTTAGCTGAAAGGACTCTACAGTGAGCTTAGCGAAGACTTGCAGATTACTACAATTTTTTGTGATAGTCAGAGTGTCATTTTCCTCATGAAGGATCAGATGTTTCATGAGAGGACAAAACACATTGATGTGAAGTATCATTTTATACGTGATATTATTGCTCGTAGTGATATTATTGTCAGGAAGGTCAGTACTCATGATAATCCTGCTGATATGATGACTAAGTCACTCCCTATAGCCAAGTTTAAGCATTGCTTGGACTTGGTTGGTGGTAGATGCTGAAATTTGCCTGTGAGACTTTTGTGGAAGAGGTGGAGAATGTTCTTTTGAAAATTTGTGGAATTCGCGTCAAGGTGGAGATTGTTAGAGTTTGGTGACCCGAATTCAGTTTAATCCATTAATTTATTATTAGATATTTTTCTTATTAGTATGTTAATTAACAGATTCTTTATAAATCTGTTAATTAACAGTTTCGTTATTAATTTTTCATTTGACTAAGTATCCTAAGGTCTCTATAAATTATGTATCTCATGGACAAGTTTGATCAATCAAGAAAGTTATTTAGTTACCTCTTCTTTTTTTTCTCTACCTCTCTTTCCTCTCTACTTCTCTTTACTTTATCAGAGCCGCCAACTTTGTATTCTATCGTTCATAGTGATTTTCCTCCTCTGCCCGTGGTTTTTTCCGTCAAGGATTTTTCACATAAATCTGATGTATTCTCTATTGTTCTTATTGTCATTTTTCGTACTAATCTCGTTTCATGACCCTAGTGCTAATGAGCCATTTGGAGTGTGCCACCTAGGATGGGCGTCTGTGACCTTACTGAGCGCCCAAAATTGTTAGTGTATGGCATGTGTCAGAGGGATGTCAGGTGTCAGAGCAGGGCCATGGATTGTGGCTAGGCAAACTCGCTCCCGTTTTCACATGAGAACAATAAGAAACGCCTGGCTCGTGAAGTACAAGGTGGCCCAAAAGGGCAACGGGTTCAAAGCCATTCGGCCGCATGGATCAGATGCTAGACTGGGTCCTAATGAAGTAAGTAAGTAAGCACGAGTAGCTAAAATGGGGAAATAGGTGGTGCACACAAATTTAGTGGTTCGATGGTGAGGTGAGGATCAAGACATCAAGGGCGACAACTGTCAGAACTAAGAAGTGGGCTTACTTATTGGAAGTAGGGGAAGCTCATAGAGCGGCTAGCACAAGCCTTAGCATAACTCACTAGTAAAGCGATCAGACGCATGATCGATTGTGGAGGGTTGCTCGATCAGTTTAAGGCAGTCCACTGCTCTACAGAGAGACCCCATTATGTTGCTCCCGTCGAATGTTCTGGAAGCCTATAAGCTCAAGATCCCAGAGTGCGGGGGCTCCACGTGTGAAGTTAGTCGATTGGCTGATCTCTAAAGGCTCACTGAGGTTAGCTGCTTAGCTGATCCTTAAAGGCTTGCTTGCCGCTCGACCACGGTTGGCTAAGCGGCTACCTTGCTCAGTCTCACTAGTGCTTGGCTATTGACGAGGGCTTGGTCCACGTGTGTTTCTTTAGCGCGCCATGTCATTCGTTTGACCAAGACTCGTCCTACGTGGCCTGGGGGGCCTAACTTCTCCCCGTACCATAAACCATCCAGTTGAGTCTAGTCGAAGAAGGTATCCAATCCGAATGACTAGACCCATGCCTGGGTTTGTTCCAAGCACGAGTCAAACGATTACGTGTCTGCTGTCATACGATGGTCATGGTGTCATTAAATGTAGAATAACATGGGCATATGACGACATCAAGGCATAATTTTTTGATATCCCACCGCATTAAGTGCGGTGCTTTATCTCTATCACGTGTCCTAGCGGCAGCGGGCGGAACGGTTTTCGAGTAGGCAAACTCATGATTTGACGCAGACTTTTGGTAGAGCAATTTTTGAAGTGTCTTATAACGGCTATAAATCAACGACCAGAATTTTATCTCGCCGTTACTCTGCATGTGATCCAACGCCGAAGATAATTGAAAGTGAGATAAAACCCTTCTACTTAGGTTTCGCGCAAACGAATGTGAGCTTTTTGGCCTTCGTCTTCTTCCTTCTTACTCTGGTGACTTTGTGTTTTCTTCTCCTACGATCTCTAGCGGGCTCTTAATTAACCAAGTAAGTTCCGGCTCTTTGATCTACCCCTGCTTTTTTAATTAGGATTGAGATGGACGCATAAGTACCCCAAGTTACTCGAGCTTGTGGTACATAGCCGTCGAGTTAGATATAAATGGGGATGAGTTTCAGGAGATTAAGATGGAGTATGAGACCCTTGACAACCATGACATGTCCATCCCCAATGCCATAGAACGACCCCATCGTCCCCCAATAGGATTCATAACCATATTTAAGGACCAAATCATAGGTGGGCTAAAGTTTCCCGTACACCCCTTCATCCAAGATGACTGTAAATACTTTTGAATATTGTTATCCTAGTTGGCCCCGAACGCCATTAGGTATCTGTGTGGGGGCGGTAATCATGTTTACTTTGTGCCAAATCCCGTTAAGTCTTAGGATTTTTCATTTTTTCTACTACCCCAAGCGAAATGAGGCAGGTAGTTTTTACTTCCAAGCACGATTGTAGTTGCCACTTTTTTGGGAATGCCCCTTCATCACTGAAAGGGTGGAAATATCATTATTTCTATATTCAATCATTTCCAGCCCCATAATGGCTACTTGGCTGGATTAAGGAACTACCGGGCTACCTGATCATCGAGAAGAATTTTAAGGATGACCCCCAATTCATTGATGCTTTTAGGAAGCTGAATGGCCTAAAGTTCGACATCGAAGTGCTGATACACCATGGCCTTCTATTTGCTTTTGGACTAAGCCCCATTCCACACGGGCTTTCTTAGAGTGGCTTTGGTAAGTTTTCTAAGTAATTTGAGAACTGTTTGAACTAATTGAGCATACTTTCTTGTTCTTTGTTGCTGACACCATGAACAAGGCGCTATTCAGCAATTGGTTGTGTCTTGATGATGTCGAGATTGAGACCCATGGCGTGGTCGAACTGGTCAAGAAAGATTTTGGCCCCTAGGATATGCCCGCTCGGGAGGGAATGGACAGTGAGGCTACTATCTCAGAGCCTAAGACAATGCCTCCCCCACCCCCTCAAAAGAAGAAGAGAACTGCCAAGCGAAGTAATTCCTCGGTGGGTGCAAGAAGAAAAAGGCAGGTGTGCCAACCACCGACCGACCGAAGGTACCTTCGAGCCGCCGTCAAGACCCCCCACCCTATCGTCCGGATTCAGTGATGGGGGTATCAAGGGTCCCACGTCCGAAGTCTTCCAGGACACGATGACCTTCTACTCCCATTGGGGAGGCGACCTCCGCGGAGGAGGTTGAAATAGTGGAGCTGAGGGTTCCATCTCCATTGACCGATCCACGGACCGACCAACAACAAAAGGGCAAGGTCATGAGTGAAGGCTAGTCTATCGAATAGCAAGGAGTGGCGCAACTGAGCGGCAGTCCTGTGGATCACCTGAGCAGTGTCGCCCCTTCTGGGAAGGTGGCTTCTCCTATCTTCCATGCGACACACAGGGCAGGGCAGCAGGAATTTAATCTAGCTTTGCCGTCGAAGGCCATTGCCTCCTCTTCCCGTGTATCAGAGGAGGATCAACATAACCCGGTGTAGATTGTGCACCTATACGACCTGCTGGTAGAGTCTTGGGACGAGGGCGTTCGCATCACCACAGAGTCGACCCCCTTGGCCAAGGCAGACCACTTCTCTCGGGAGCTGCTCACGGTATTGTCTAGCACTTAATTTGTATTTTATGTTTTCTCTTTAATACTAGCTTATCTTTAGGCTTGGATTTGCAGATGTTGGTGGCTGGACAAGGTGTGTGCCATGCCTTGGTAAGCAACGTCTAATTACGAGTTAGCGTTGAACATCGGGTGGTCATGTTGGAGAAGGAGCTGGGCCAAGCTTACACGCAGCTCGACTTAGGGGAAGCTGTCTCCATTCGGGAGGAGCTGCGGAAGAGGGGCATGGAGTTGGAGGTGGCTCATCACGATGCGGACGAGGCTATAACTCATGCCCTTATGGTCGAGCAGGCCCAAGAGAGCCTAGAGAAAAAGTGGAAGATGTCCGAGGCAATGCTACAGTCAGCTGTGACCCGACACTAGGTAACTCTATGTGATTTAGATAAGAAGTCTATCCAAGCCAAGGCGCTAACTCTAAAATTAATGGAGGATGAGCAACACGTGGTAGCCCTGGCAGAAAAGAAAACAAAGTTGGCCATCAAAGACTCTAAACTCGAAGATCTGAAGAGGCAGTTGACCACTCGACAAGAGGAGCTAGACCTAGCGAGGGTGTCTCTAACCACATTGCAAGTGGCGCATGAGGCAACGCAACAAACCTTTGAGGAATATAAGAAAAAAGAGCCCAAGTGACTGGAGGTACACAGAGTTGACCACCTTTACTCAATCGAGTTTGCGGCCGAGTGCTTTGGTCGAGCTTGGAGCATGATAAAATATGGGGTGCAGGGTGCAATAGAGCAGCTTAAAGAAGCTAACCATCTGCCTATCCATTTGCCTGCGACCACCGTGAAGCTCGGAAGAATTCTAGAGGTGGTCCCCGACGAAATATATGCTCATTTCCCTTGATCTCTGAGACCATCTTAGGATTTCAAACTTCTATTTCCTATTTTGAACTAATTTTTGTCTTAGCCCACATGTGAGCCTTGCAAATTTTGGCATTTTGTAATGCCTTTATCTTTCATTTAATTTGATGTTTTAGTGATCCTCCCTTAATTTGTGAGGTTTCCTTGTGTGTTAGGCAAATTAAAACATATGCATTCACGTAATGTTTAGCGCAGGCGCACACCACTTAGCCATATACCTTCTACGATTGAATGTAAGTAGTGTATATTTGCCCTTGCAGTATTAAGGTAATCGCCTAATTGTCCAGCGAGGAGCCTTAAGCCAATTCATAATCGATCCAAGTTTGATTGTACGATCATAGGTTTTGATGTGTATATCAATAAGTTTAAGTTAGGATTTCATATTGGTTTGATATGTGTTTAAGTTTTGCAGGACTTGGTGGAGCACACATGAAGAGCTTGGCATGGCCAAATGTGGGAGATCTCATCCTAGTGTTGGGGTCCTTGAGTCGATGAAGGATGGTGCATCCGAGGGACCGCCGAATGAGGAGCAACGGAGTGGAGCCAAGGGATGCAGACTTCAAAGCATATGTGAAGGATAGCATCGGGACAAGCCGAGGGCTTCGATGCGTCCAAGGGACGAGAGCCAAAGGAAGAGAGGTTCAAAGGGCGATTCCGGAGAGGATGAGTCTGAGTGTGTATTAGGACCAGTCGACTAGTGGGGATACCAGTCGACTGATCTTTCTGTCGATTTCAAACAGCAAGGAGCAATCGACTGGTCTGAATGGCAGTCGACTGGTATGCTCAAGATTTAGTAGTTGGCTGAGCACCAGTTGACCGGGGTTGCCAGCAGTCGACCTGTGTCGGGACTGAGCTTTTTTGTTAACAATTCTCTCCTCAATTTAAGGGGAAGCTTTGAGGGTTGAGAAGGGTTAGCTATTCTGTTGAAAACCCTCTTGATCAAGTGCTCAAAACTTCCATGCCTAAGCTCTTCCTCCTAATCCTAATTCTCATCTTGTAAAGGGGAAAAGAGATTTGTGAGAGGTTACACTCCACGGAGAAGAAGTGTGCTCTAGCCGAAAATTACCGAGGACTAATCCACCAAAGGATTGAGGGTTCGTCCACCTCAAGGACACGCTGTGGAATAGGAGCAAGCAATCTCTGAACCACGTAAAAAATAAGTGTTAGCATTGTCTTTCTTTGTTAAAGTTTCATTTTCGCTAATGCAACTAACCTTGTAAGAAGAAAGACAATTTGGGTGACGAGCTATTCACCCCCTTTAGTCGGCCTTCGATCCTCCAACAATTGGTATCAGAGCACAAGTTCACCCTTCAATGGACTAACTGCCTAAAAGAGTAAATTTCATCAAAATGGTCGGCTCGCACATCCAACCACCCAAATTCGACGGAGAAATCTCTTGGTGGAAGAAAAGGATGGAGGTATTCTTCCATAGCAATTTTGATATTATGCTAGTTATGGAAAATAATTTTGAAGTTCCTAGTGATCAAGACAATAAATCACTTGAAAAGATAAGATGAAGCAAGAAGCAAAAAGATGATCATTTAACAAATTCAAAGGCAATGCATCATCTTTTAAGTATTCTTACCCAACAAGAAATAACTCGGGTTGGAATTACAAGAGTTGATATTTGTTGTTGTTGACTAGTACCTATTGGGATGACTAGTATTTGTTGTGGTTTACTAGCGAAATTTGGGAACCAAATTTTTATTTGTGGGGGAGAATGTTAAATACTGAAAGTTTGAAGGGTTTAAAGGTTAAAAATAAAAAATTAGGGGCCTTGTTGGGATTAACAGAACTTGGAGGGTCTTTTTACAAAAATGCCAAAACTATTTAAAACCCTAAAACAACTACTCTCGAATCAGTTTTTTTCCGAAATTTTCTTTCTTCCGATACCTCTCCTCTACCCGACACTGACGCCGCCAAGCCCTAGCCGATGCCACTCGCTTCGAGCATGCGGAGCAGGCCACGGGAGTGCCGTCTCCGAGCTTTAGCAACGCACACGAAGCCCTCTCTTGTTCCGATCGCCAGCCACCATCTCTCTCTCTTCACCACGACGTCTTTCTCCAGGCCGAACATCTTCGATCTCCAGCGATCGGAGCCCTTGGAAAGTCTTCCTTTAGGGATTGAGATTACGATTAGATGTGGGTTGTTGGTTCATAGTTGAAGCCGAATTTGATTTTTTTTCCTGTTAATGCTTGGATTTGGATTTTGGTTCCCCTTTCGGTTGCCGTGAATTGTGGTTGGGAGTTGATGTTCTGTTGTGGTTGGAAAGGATTTACCATGGTGTTATTTATTGTGTTGACTTGAGTATGGAAGTTGGGTTTTTCCTTGATCCCTATACCTGTCGTAACCATCTTGGTTGTGGGTTGTGTTGGAAGGGTTTCAATGTGTATGGAAGTTGGGTTTTGCTTTGTGTTGGAATATTGCTACATTTGAAAGAAGTTTTAATTTGAGATATGTACATAAGTTGCTATGTCATGCTTTGTTTAACATAGCCATTCTGGTTAAACAAAGTGTATCTATTTTCATGTAGTTGTTTTCTAAGTGTATCTGTTTAATTAGTGTAGTTGTGGCAGTTTGTTACATAAAATTGTGGTCTTATTTGCCATATATATATATTTGGTTTATGATAATTAGGGTTCGATCTTGGAAATGAACCTAAATGCAACTTTAGCTGTGGAGTTATTGGGAAGTAATCATTTAATTAGAAGTAGTTAAATGATTTCGGTGTTGGGATTAATCCAAATACGATTTAGAAATGATTAGCTACTTACTATTGGTGTAAATAACTAAATAGCTAAACTTATCCTCAATACAAGACCCTGATTCAGACTTGTTTTGGTTGATCGTGGGAAGTCCTCTTCGTTCACGAACTTCTATAATAAAGGCGGGTACTTCTCCTTTGTACTCATGTAGTTCTTTTACCTTTAAGCATGACTGTTTTATGTCTAAATAGGTTGCTTGACCTTGTTCTTTGTCGGTTGTTATTTTAACATCACCGGTGATACTTTCTTCATTGATCTTCGAGTATTCGAAATTCCGTATCCGTACAATCTCCTGTTGAATTTCTGTTCTGTAAAGTACCGTTTGAACGCGAGTACTTAGAGGTTCATTAATCACAACTAGGTTTATTTGGTATTAGAATTATCCTACCTAGTAGTGTAGATGCATAACCGTTGGTTTTTGATACTTGGTTGATTGTATCGTTGCATTGTTGATGCTTGTTGGATTCATCGTTGATACTGGTTGGATTTTGTTGCATCGTTGTTTTTCGGTTGTTCGTGCATCTTGTATCATGCATCATACCTGCACCGTTGTTTTCGAGGGATATTAGAGTTGTTGATAGCTCCCCCTTTATTCCGAAGTTTGGAGCAGTTGACTCCCCAACATTAGAGCTATTGATAGCTCCCCCTTTATTCTGGGGTTTGGAGCAATTGGCTCTCCAGCATTAGAGCTGTTGATAGCTCCCCCTTTATTTCGGGGTTTGGAGCAGTTAGCACCCCAACATCCTGTCCACTCAACCACGTGCATTAGTGGTATTTGACGCATTTTCTTGTGGTTGTTGCATTTATATGAGCTATGTTTGCTGCATTTGGTTGACATGCATGTATGTTTTGTTATTGTGATATCATGAGATTTTTCGTATATGTTTAGTTGTCGTTTTGTTTTATATCATGTTGTTTTATAGGTTATACATGTTTAGGTATTCTTATATTCCTTATGGATTGTACCTGTTGTTTCTCTACTTAGTTTATCTTTTATTATGCCATGCAATTGTCGACTCATATACCCGCTGAGTCCGCCCAGACTCACCACTCCTGCTTTCTCTTTTTTTTTCCGATAGCAGGTAGTTGCATTTCTTGGAGCCAAGAGATGATCCAGTTGCCAATTCCGGTGTTGAGTTGTTTCCGTATTTGGTTTTAGTTGCTTTATTTTCTGCACTTGGTGAGTTTCACATTTTATTTGTTTATCAGGTATTATACTAGTTTTGTCGTTATTATAGATACGGTTTTATCGTTATGATAGATACATTTGAGTTCTCTTTGGTTGTCGTTTCTTTTATATTTAAGGTGGCTGAGCCACCGGTTATCTTTTATATTGATATAAAACTGTGTGGTTGTGTTTTATTGCCTGTTATGATGGCTGAGCCATCTTTTATGATTGAAGTATATGTATATTTGTCCCAACTTGTCCGTCGTACAGGGAAAATACTGTCAGATTTTCGAGCAAGCATGAGCCTCTGGGGGCGTGACAGTAAATACATTTGTCGCTAACATAGGTAAAGAAAAAACCACCGCATCAACGTAGATTTAGGGTTTTATACGGCTCCAGCGATTCTTCCTCTCCTCTGGCAATTCCTTCTCTTACTCTAGTGATTGCTCTTTCTCGAGCGCGATTCTTCTTATAGTGGTTGCTCTTTCTTGTGCTCCTACTCGACCCCAAGTGGGCCTTCCTATTCAGACCACTCCATCGAATCTTTTCTCCCCGACTACGGTAGCTCTTCATCTAGTATTTTCAATATTTTTAATCATAATTTTAGAGTTTTTTATACTAAGATGATAATTTTAGGGATATTTTGATACTGAGATGATGATTATAGAGTTATTTGATGCTCAGATAATAATTTTTGGATTATTTTGATCCTTAGATGATAATTTTAGGATTATTCTTCATCTAGTATTTTTCAATATTTTTAATCATAATTGTAGGGGTATTTTGATACTTAGATGATAATTTTAGGGATATTTTAATCCTTAGATGATGATTTTAGGGTTATTTTGATGCTTAATGATAATTTTGAAGATGTTGATATTTTGATGCTTAGATGATAATTTTAGGATATTTTGATGCTTAGATGAAAATTATCATCAAACTTATTTCTAAGAGTTATTGATTAAATAATATGAATTTTTTTATATGTTTAATCAGGTTTTAGTAAATATGGATAAAAGTTGGATAATAATTGAGAATTGGATTAATCCTGGAGATATAAATGGGTTAAATTAATTTTTAAAGGTGACAAAGAATTATATGATAAATTTAAATTTATCCAAAATTCGTTATCCATGTTAGAAATTTGTTTAAAGGTGAGGATTGAATGAATTATACATCTGGAATTTTCATGGAGAAAATGCTACATTATATATTAATATAAATATTGACAACGAAGAGAAACATGATTATGATTTTAAAGAAGATGATTTTTAAGACATATTTACTAATTTAGGAAATGTAGAAAATATCAACACAAGTGAACCTCAATTAGATGATATTAATGAAAACATAAATGCAAATGATAACAGCAGAAGTTATACCTCTTTATTTGACGAAGCAAAAAAAGAGTTGTATCATACTTGTACTAATTTTCCTATATTCAATTTTTTTGTCAAGTTAATGCATCTGAAGTTGTTAAATGACTAGAGCAATAAATCTTTTGATATGTTACTTCAGTGATTGCAAAAGACATTTCTCAAACCGAATGCAATTTCAAACTCTCATTATGAAGAATTTTTTTTATAAAAGAGTTAGGATTGACATCTAAGCAGATACATGTACGTAAGAATGATTATATATTATTTTAGAATGAGGATGAGAATAAGGATACATGTATAATGTGCAAGGAGCCCAAATACACGCATGATGGGATGAATAAGAAAAAGAATACTTAGAAAATACTTTGATATTTTCCTTTGATGCTCAAACTTAAGAGACTATTTATTGCAAAATATATAACAAAAGATATGAGATGACATAAAGAAAAGCAGATTGAAATAGATGATGTATTAAGACATCTAGTAGATAGTGAATCATAGAAAGAATTTGACATGTCACATATAGGTGATCGACGAGATATTCACTTAGGGTTGACTACAAACGGTTTTAATCCATTTGGAAACATGTCAAATTAAATGCTTATAGTATGTGACCTGTTATACTTGTGGATTATAATTTTCCACCATGGAAAATAATAAAGTCATCATACTTGATTATGTCTCTTTTAATTCATGGGCCCAAATCACTTGGGAAAGAGATAGATGCATACTTACAACCTTTGATCAACGAACTGAAGGAGCTATGAGTTGATGGGCTGGAAGCATATGATGCATTGAATGTATAAGTATTTCAATTACATGTTGCTATGATATGGATCATTCATGACTTTTCAGCATATGGAACAGTATCTAAAAGGAGCATAAAGGGTTATAAAGCATATCCAGTATATACAACTGAAACTAAATCTCAAATATTACAAAGTAAAATCTGCTACCCATGCCACCGTCAATTCTTGAATGTGTGACACCCATGGCATAGAAATAAGAATTTCAATGGAAAGATTGAATAAGAAGGATCACTATGAATATTTAGTGGTTATGAGATTTTAGCACAGTTAGATGCTTTACCCTTAGTGACATTCAGTAAGCATCCTACATTAAGATAAAAGAGATACGATCTTTGGATGATACAAATTAGGTAAAGAATTTTTTTTTGAGTTAAAGTATTGGCTAGATTTAAAGTTGAGACACAATTTAGATGTAATGCACATTGGAAACAACATTTGTGATACTTGGTTGGCACATTATTAAATATAGATGAAAACCAAAGGACACATTTAATGCAAGGTTAAACTTATAGGTTATGGGGATTAGAAGTGAATTGTATTTAAAGAAAGTAGGAGACAAATTTTGTAAACTATATATAAGTTACCCGTTGACATTGGAAGAAAAATGTGAATTTTGTCAATTTCTAAAATCTGTGAAGTTTCTTGATAGATATGCTGCTAATATATCTAGAAATGTGAATGTAAATGATAGAAAGATACATGGACTAAAGTCACATGATTGTCATGTCTTGCAAAGAATGTTAGATCGATACGCCTTGCTAGAGGGGGTGAATATCAATTTCTTGGTTTTCTTTTCTACCTACGTTGTTAGTTGCGCAAGCGAAATATACTAAAATGAAACTAAACAACTAAACAATGCTAGTAAACCTATTTACGTGGTTCGGAGATAAAGACTCCTACTCCACGACAGTCTGTGAGGTGAACGATCTCTCGATCCTTCGGCGGATCACTCCCCGGATGGCCTCCGGCTAGCTCGCGTAGCTCCTTGTGGGTGGAGAAACCTCGCCACAACCTTGAGTACACTATCTAAGCACTAAGACTGCTAATGAGCTCTAACCAAGCTCATTTCGTCAAGAGTTCTCAGCTCAACCCGAGTTCTCTTAAATAGAACTTAAAACTGAAACCCTCGCCACCAGTCGATTACTCATTTACCAGTCGACTGGTCCCACTCAACTAGCCAGCCAACGGCTCTCTCAACGGCTAGTTTTTGAGCTCACCAGTCGACTGCTCCCAGTAGTCGACTGGTCTCGGGTCGATTACATTCTGTGAGTTTCTGTTTGTGCTGGAGTCGACTGCCCAACCTATACAAATAGTCATCCTTACTTCAACGACCCTCCTTCACGCATGCCTTTAGGTACACTCCCTTGGCTTGCCCCTTGAAGTCCTCTTCCACTGGCTATCGTCTCTCGAATGCGCACACAAGCCTTCCCTTGGCTTGCCTCCATGCCACCCTTCACGTGTGCCCTTTGAAGTCCACTTCCCGGCTTGCCCTTGGAGTCCTCCTCCCTCGGCTCTCGTCCCTTCATGACTTAGCTGACTCTTCACCAGTAGCCTTGACTATTGCCTTTGTGCCCTCTTCGTCTTCGGCCCTCGTCTCTCGGATGCACACAAGCATCCAGCTTGTCTCCATGCCATCATTCACGTACGCCTCGAAGTCCACACCCCTCGACTCATCATCCCTGCTATCCATGGTCCCTCGGGTGCACACAAGCCTTCAGCTTATTTCCATGCCACCCTTCACCGTACCGAAGCCGTCCAGCTAAGTCAGTATGTGTAACCTGCACATCCTACACACTCAAATACACATATTAGATCACAAGGGTAAACCTAACTTAAACTTTTTGCCCAAACATCAAAACACATGGTCACTCCGGACCATATGCCACCGTCAATTCTTGAATGTGTGACACTCATGGCATAGAAATAAGAATTTCAATGGAAAGATTGAATAAGAAGGATCACTACGAATATTTAGTGGTTATGAGATTTTAGCACAGTTAGATGCTTTATCCTAAGTGACATTCAGTAAGCATCCTACATTAAGATAAAAGAGATAGCGGTCTTTGGATGATACAAATTGGGTAAAGAATTTTTTTTTGAGTTAAAGTATTGGCTAGATTTAAAGTTGAGACACAATTTAGATGTAATGCACATTTGATACAACATTTGTGATACTTGGTTGGCACATTATTAAATATAGATGAAAACAAAGGATACATTTAAAGCAAGGTTAAACTTATAGGTTATGGGGATTAGAAGTGAATTGTATTTAAAGAAAGTAGGAGACAAATTTTGTAAACTATATATAAGTTACCCGTTGACATTGGAAGAAAAATGTGAATTTTGTCAATTTTTAAAATCTGTGAAGTTTCTTGATAGATATGCTGCTAATAAATCTAGAAATGTGAATGTAAATGATAGAAAGATACATAGACTAAAGTCACATGATTGTCATGTCTTGTTGCAAAGAATACTTCCAGTGGTTGTATGGAAATATTTCCCAAAAGACATATGCAACACACTAATTGAGTTATGTGATTTTTTTTTTTTCAAAATGATAATTGCAAGATCTTTACACATAACGGACTTATGTAAAAAGGAGGAGGAAATAGTGTTTATATTGTGTAAGATGAACGAATATTTCCTCCAACATTTTTGACATTATGATTCATTTGATAGTTCATTTACCCCGTGAAGTCATGTTAGTTGGACATGTTGCGTCACAATGGATGTATCCCTTTGAATGATATTTGGATAAACTAAAATTATATGTTCAAAATAAAGCAAAACCTAAAGGATATATTGTAGAGGGGCATATTGTAAATGAGGCATTGACTTTAAATTCTTTATATATGAGTCAAATTGAGATAATATCTTGTAGGGCAGAATGAAATAAAGATGTTCAACTAGTATCATGAAATTTAAGTGTTTTCTCACAACAAGAAAGAGTATTTGGCAACTAATATAATATGAAATTACCTTTGACTTTGTATAAGAAAGCACATTGATATATTCTCTATTAGGATACGTCGAGAGCTAGAGGGGGAGTGCATAGCTAGCTTTGCTCTTTGAAAATTTATCGCAGCGAAACTTGAAGCATTGCTAACATCTTAATTTTTACTTGGTATCCACCTCCTGTTGGAGCAATCTAGGTACTCTAGGTTTTGATGTTTAAGCAAAGATTTAAATTAGGTTTATTGTTGTATTTGATATATATTGTGAGTATGTAGGCTACAGGTACAACGATGAAAGTCCATGTGGGGTCATGGCAAATGAAGAAAGTCAAGGAATGAGGATGAAGGAAGTTCCAGAAGGCAAAACGTGAAGGATGGAGAGATATCCGAGGGATGTGAGGCTGATGGAGGAGGCTAGAAGGCTAAGTCTTGGCAAAGGAAGACCCGACAACAAGGATTGAGGCTGAAGGATGGAGAGGCATCTGAGGGATGCGAGGTTGATGGAGGAGGTTAGAAGGCTAGATCTAGGTTGATCGTGCAAGAATGAGTGAACAGAGATTGTACTCGAGGCTAAAAACCTAGGTTTAGGGTCTGGGCAGTCAGCTGCTGCTGGGAGCAGTCGATGGGTAGAGGTCATAGAAAGATCAGTCAATTGATCTTCCGTATAGTTGACTGATGTCAGCTGAATTCAAACATTGGGTTGTAACATTTGAATTCAATAGCTGGCAATCGACTGATGTTGCCACCACCAGTCAACTGGTAATGACTATTTCAAGAACGACCTATATTTAAGAGAGCTCGGTTTGTCTGAGCAAAGGTTGACGAAATAAGCTTGGGTAAAGCTTATTAGTAGTCTACAAGTGCTCAGGAGTTGTTGTGAGTTTGTGGCGAAGTTTCTCCACCCACAAGGAGCTACACGAGCTAGCCAGAGGCTTTCCGGGGAGTCATCCACCAACGGATCTGGATCGTCCACCTTTCAGACAGTCGTAGAGTAGGACCGTCATCTTCGAACCACGTAAATCGATGCGTGATAGCGGTTTGTTTTCTTTGTTAGTTTAGTTTGTTTTGTATTCCGCTTGCGCAACTAACAAAGTGTAGGAAGAGAACCGCAACTTGGGGGCAACGTTTATTCACCCCCCTCTAGCCGGGTCGATAAAGGTCCCAACACCTCCTTGATGACAAATCCAAGGATCTACACTGTGCGCATAGCTCCACTATGAACACATTTCTTCTCGAAAATAATCTGTAGGGAGAAGCCTCGTACAAACTCGAATACAACAAGAATACAAAGCAAATACAAATGAAATCATAAAACATGATTACAATAATGAAATCTTGCTTAGCTTTCTCTCTTGTTGCTTTGATTACCTTCTTGATACTTGGAAATGCCGCAACACTTTTCTTCAAGGGCTGGCATGAAGATGAATACAGAGCTCTACTTCAATCTACATCAAAAACCCCTTTTCTAGGGTTTGCTCAATGCCCCCAATCGATTCAGCTTTCTCTCAAACGATTGTCACATCAGCGGACCATTCAAACACTTGTAGAACAACTCTTTTTCAAAATCCTAAGTAATTGGTGACTCATACCAATTAATTAGGAAGCTTCTAATCGATTGCCTAATCGATTCATAAGCTTTCTGTTCACTCACAAACATGGCCAATCGATTGCTCCAATTGATTGGCTTGGGCTGAATCGATTAGCCAATTGATTCCCCGACTCACTATTTCTTCGCAACAAACATGTTAAATACCAAAATTTAAGGGGTTAAAAAGGAAAAGTTTGAAACATAGGGGTGTAGTTGTAATTATCTGAACTAGAGGGGTTTTGTGCGAAATGTCAAAAACTAATTAAAAACCCTAAGTTTTCCTCATTAACCCCTCCCCCCGTTTCAGATTTTCGAAGCCCTAACCCCTCCGCCGCTTCCCCTTGTGACAACCACCCCCGCTGCCGGCCGCTGGAGAGTCGACGATGCCGCATGATCGCCGGAGCCACACACGTTTTGGTTTCCTTGTTCCTTCATGTATGTCGGTCGACACTTGCTTCCCCCGCCGAACTTTTCTTTTCCTCTCCTTGCGATCTCCCCTTTTACCCTCATGTCACGCATGCGATGAAGGTCAGAGCGCTGCCACCTCTCCCCGACGCTGACGCCTCGCGATTGAGTCCCCATCACCGACGCACACGAAGGATACGACATCGCCCTCGTGCAAGCTAGCCACGCCACAGAGTCTTCTCGCGTGAGCAAGCCCTAACTCCTCCCTCGTCTTTGTGACCGGTGCTGCTGCTATTGATTTCATTCCTCCATGCGATTATAGCCGGTCGATTACTATTTTGGTAAGCCTCAGTTGGTTTTACTATGGAATAGGTGTTGTTTTGATAGAATTTCTTCACCAATCGTCTATGTTGCGAGTTGGCCGTGAGTTTGGTCTCTATAAGGATTGTTTCGTTTATGTTTTTGCCTGTTCTTGGTGTGTCATGAGCTTCCAGGGAGCTTAGTGTTGTTTGGTTATGTCTTTTGTGATTTGGAATTGGTAAAGGATGTGTATTTGATTAGTAATGTTATTGTGAGCTTGGGTTGAGAGGTTTAGCATTGGTATGTTGATTTTGTTGGTTTGGTTTGGTGATGTCGTTTTTGGGTCTGCTGGGTTGTTGTTGTACCACTGCCATGAGGTGTTGTTGGGCGTGGTTATTCTGGGGTTTGGAGCAGTTGGCTCCCCAGCATTAGAGCTGTTGATAGCTCCCCCTTTATTGTGGGGTTTGGAGCAGTTAGCTCCTCAGCATTTATATGAGCTATGTTTGCTGTATTTGGTTGACATGCATATATGTTTTGATATTGTGATATCATGAGGGTTTTCGTACATGCTGAGTTGTCATTTTGCTTTGTGCCATATTGTTTTGATATGTTATACATGTTTAGGTATTCTTATATTTCTTAGAGGTTGTATTTGTTGTTTTCTCTACTTTTACAGCTTGATTATGTCATGCTATTGTTTATTCATATACCCGCTGAGTTTGCCCGGACTCACCACCCCTACATCCTTTTTTATTTCAGGTAGCAGGTAGATGTATTACTTGGAGCCAGGAGAGGATTTAGTTGTCAGTCCCACGTTTTCGAGTTTATTTCCATATCGGGTTATTATCGCAGTACTTTATTTCTGCATTTTCGTCGCATTTTCATTTCCAAGACTGGATTTGTTTTATTAGTCCGATAATTGTCTGAGAAGCGTTCTGCTTATTTCATATTACGCCGGTATGTTTTTTGTGGACATTATTTGGAGTTTTCTTTTCTTTGTTTGTGATGGTTGAGTCATCCAATTATTATAAACTGTGTGGTTGTATTTTTTTTCTTATTGTTGTGATGCTGGCCGCATGTGGCTAAGCTATATTGATGAGATGATGTAGTATATGTCACAACTTGTCTACCGTACAAGGGAGATGCTACCCGATTTTCGAGTAAGCATATGCCTCTGGGGGCGTGACAAAACAACTCTCAATTGATTGAGAACCTTCCCAATCAAGGCAAACCTCTCCTAATTGATTACCTAAGTGATTAGGGATGTTAGAATTGATTGCTCAATCGATTCCAATACCTTCTGTACTTCATAAGGAAAAGCTCTTAATCGATCACTTGATCGATTGGTTGTTATGCCAATCGATCACCTGATCGATTGGTCAAACCCTAATCCTCCTTTGCCCAACCCGAAGTCTTCCAAGACTTGTTGGGACTTCTTGTTGCCTAACATACAGTCAACTTTGACCTGCCAGGACTTCTTCACCAAGTCCGGTAAACCCTTGATCAACTTGGACTTTCCCTTGCTCAGTTCCCAACTAAGTCTTCTCTAGTGCCAAGTATTTATCTCTCAGCTAAACCACCTTAGTCTTAACTTAATTCCGAACTAGGTTTACCTAGTCCTACTAAGACCTCACTCGTGCAAGTGTTTAGCTCTCAACTAACTCACCTCAATCATAATCTAGTTTACAACTAGGTTTGCCTAGTCCTATTATGACTTCACTTGTGCTAAGTATTTAACTCCCAACTAACCCACCTTGGACTTAACCTAGTTTTCAACTAGGTTTACCTAGTCTCACTAGGACTTTACTTGTGCCTAACCCTAGTTAGAATTTCTCTTTTGTCTAACTTCAAGTTAGGACTTTGTTAATCAAGTTTTCAGTCAACCTCAATCTACTTGGTTCTTTTCTCACATATTTTCAAATATTCGGTCAACCTTGACCTATTTGACCTCTATTCACATATTGTCCAAATATTGAAACTCAAGCTCAAGCCATTCCAAGCTTAGTCAAACTGGTCAACCTAGACTCAAAGAAGATTGCACTAACAATCTCTCCCTTTTTAATGTTTGACAATATGTTTAAGTTAGGCTAACCCATATTAGCCCAACTCCCTTCTTCATCCCGTGTCAAAGCATAAATAAGGGCTTCCTAATTTGAACCCCCTATATTTTTCTCCTCCTTTGATACACATCAAAAACTCTTTGCAAGAGTCTCTTCTTCCAAAATAACCTAATGAAAGTCTCATACTTTTGATTGTATCATATGCTCAACCTTGAGCATATATCTATCACAATGAGCATTCCCACCTTTCATTGTCTCCTCATTCTTAAAGGAATTAAAATTCATGTTTTTAAGAAAGTTCTCCCTCTCAATATATGCTCTAAACTTCTATCATTGAACCAACAATGATTTGGAGTTCCTAAAGTTTGGAGTTCCTAAACCTTTAGGAAATTCCAAGACTGAAGTTATGAGACTAGAAATTCAACTTTGAACATAAATCTTCTTCTTAACTCCAAACTAGTCTCTTTTAACCATGCCTCCCTTATTTTCATCAAGAAAACTACCCATAAATGCTTACAAAAGCATCCCATAGGGTTAAGAATGATTTAATGACCTAAACATGACTTAATTGACTGAAATCAGCCAAAAGCAGTCAAGCTAATCGAATGGTTTCAGTTACCAATCGATTTCGACCATTGCTAATCAATTAGAGATGGGTTCTAATCAATTAGGTCATGTCCCAATCGGTCAACTGATCAATTTCGTGAGCTACAAACTCATGGAAATTCATCGCCAATAGATTACCGAATCGATTGGTGTGTGTAATCGATTACTTAATTTGAATTTTTTATTTCAATTTCAACTGAAATTCAGAAATGCATAAGAAATTCTAAGATATTCAAAAAATTATAAAATTTTGCAAAGTCATACTTATGACATAATCTATCATGGAAAATTAGTTTTCTATGCAAATACATCCCATTTTCAAAGATTGACACAAAATTAGAAATCTTGAAAAACTTCAATATTTCACTTTATTTTGTATCAACTTAATCAATGATAAGTTCTATCAAAAGATAGATTTTACCAAGGTTTTCTAAATGATTTTCAAAAATAATTACCATCCATGTTCTTTAGTCTAAATATATATGACTTGTACATTAGCTTTCTCAATTATTGGAATTTACATGATCATTTCTTTTGATGAAACTAAACTCAAATAGATACACTAAATCAATATCTTGAGTTTTATTCATCCACCTAACATCGCACTTGTATTTAATGTATCTTAATAGACATACAAGTCAACTTATAATCTTTGTGAAATGTAAAAGTAGGTTCTCCCTAAACTAAAGGTTCATGTATTTTTAACTAGATATTTTAAACTTTGACCATCTAACCTAGGATGTCAATTAATAGCCCCCGCGGGCATGACACGATTGGTAATGGCTCACTTGGGTGATCCCTCACTTCCCGGGTTCGATTCCTCCCTGGTAGAGCTCGTAGTATGCTAACGGAAGAAATTGCCACAGGCTGCTGCGTGGTCGGGCTATCAGGTACCGATATCATCAGTGGTGAAGTCGCCATGTGTCTCCGTCTCATGATTTACCCTCGTTGACCGGTGGGGACTCTCGTTGAAGGCTGTGGGGCAAGACCGGTCAGCCAAGCAGATTAGTCGGGCGCAAGCCTGGATACCCCTTGTAAATAAAAAAAAGGATGTCAATTAATATCATTGTTCTTAATTTTAATAAATTAAATAATGCATGATAATAATTATGGCATATATCACATGAGCATTTTCAAAGAGAAAAACTATCATAGCTAAATGATGTATATATAATATAACATATGATATTTTTTATAAAGAATTATGAAAAATAAAAATGATATCATGGCATATGATGGGCACACAAAACATAACAATTTTAGCATAGAGAAAATGCCTAAATTTTCTATCTAAGTATCACTAACTAATAACTAAGCCAAAAATAAACCTAAGTTGCTCTCATCTTCCTAGAAAATGCCAAAATAAACCTAAGTTGCTCTCATCTTCCTAAGTTGCTCTCATATTTGTGCCAATTTAATCAAACTCAATTTTTTTAAAATTTAATTTGTCACAAATTTTACTCTTCAAGAGTTAATATCAACTCTTCATTTTCAAGGGTCACAATTCTTTGAAAAATGTCCCAAAGTGTCAAATTCATCACGATTAGGATAACTACCCTTGTAATTAGAGTTGACATTCTCTAAACCTATTTAGGGTGTAGAAAACATACTCTTAGGAACCCAAAATCTTTTGGTACTTCATGGGTGTTCTACGTACTCACTAGGGATAAATTTCCTTGATACTTTCTTAATGACATTCCTAGGGTTCTTAGAGGCCTTAGTCATGCTAGTCTCATTTAGGTTAACTCTAAGGATATCTTTCCTTGTGGCCTTGACTTGACTCCTAGACATAAATTTAGTTCTATATCTATATGAAACTCTATGATATGAGAAAACCTTATTCTTGGACTTAGATTTGTACACTGAACCCTTCTTGTAGATAAATGATCCTAATTTTTCTAAACTTAGAATTTTCTTCTTGGACCATTTTTCTTCATTTGTTATCTTTGTAAGGGTTTTCTCTAATTTATCAAGCTTTGATCTCAAAACATGATTTTCAATAATTAGCTCCTTGAACATAGATTTTTCATGAAAGTCTTGGGCATTTTTCCTTTTAGGCACATATCTAGTTTCGTTTGATTTCTTGCCTAAGCCATTTTCTACCTTCCCGTCCTTAAGTAGAGTTGTTCTAACATGAATGATTTATACTTTTTTCTAAAATTATCATGCTTTCTATTTCATGATAAATAGCATTGAAATTATAAAAAGTATGTTTAGCATGCTTTTTATCATGATTTAAATAAGTACCATTAACTAATGATACCTTAATTTGCTCTTGGAAGTTCCCCCTTGACTTGAGTGCCCTCCTTTGTTCTTGGTCGTATTCTTTCCCCTTAGACATTGATTTTGATAATGTCCCTTTTGATTGCATGAGAAGCACACAATGTGCTCCTTGCCCATTCATATCATGAGGCCGACCCTCTTTGACTTCTCCTTCACCTTGGGTGTCATTTTAATCTTCTTCTTAACTAAACTTGGACATTTACTCTTATAGTGTCATCTTTCTCTACACTCAAAACAAATTACATGATCTTTATTTTTAATGCACGAAATTAATATACCTTCACAACTTGTGTTTTCTTGACTTGTAGAGGTGGCACCATCTCCTTTTTCATTGACCGGATGATGGGGCTACTTCTTGTTCCAGTGTCAATGATTTCTTCGCCTCAATCCTTGAGGTGGATTCTTCCTCAGTTTTCTCCTCAGATGTTGAGCATCTCTTAACTTTTGAATTCTCTTCCTCTCGATCCAATGAATCTCCCTCTTTGGATTTGTTTTGACTCGGCAAAGTGGAGGGATCTTCATGTAGCTTGATCAGCTTGCTCCACAATTCATTTGCACTCTTGTACTCTCCTATTTTGCACAAGATATTGTTAGGCAATAATTTAACAAAAATTTTAGTTACCTTATCATTTGCCTTGGATTTTCTAAGTTATTCCACGGTCCATTTGCTTTTCTTGAGGAGTTTCCCTTTGCTATCCGTTGGAGTTTGAAATTCCTCCATTAGAGAAAATCATTGTTCTATCTCCATCACAAAGAAATTTTTAATCTTTGACTTCTAAAGATTGAACCTTCCAATTTAGAATGATGGAGGTGCCCGAATGTCATAGCCGAATTCCATTTTGAAGTTGAACTCCCTTAATCTTGACTTGTTGAAATTAGAGTTTCTTCTTCACCTTCTTCTTCTTCCTCTGGCTCGTTGCTCTCTCTGACAATTAGTCCAAATAAGAGTGGTCTCACTCTAATACCACTTGTTAGGACACATCGATAATTAGAGGGGGAGTGAATGGCTAGCTTCGCTCTTTGAAGATTTGTCGCAACAAAAACTTGAAGCAATGCTAATACCGTAATCTTTACTTGGCATCCACCTCCTTGAGGTGACTAATCCAAGGATCCACATAATGCGCATAGCTCCACTATGAACACACTCCTCAGAAACAATCCGGAGGTGGAGAAGCCTCGTACAAGCTCGAATACAACAAGAACACAAAGCAAATACAAATGAAATCGTAAAACACGATTACAATAATAAAATCTTGCTTAGCTTACTCTCTTATTGCTTTGATCACCCTCTTGATGCATGAAAATGCAACAACACTTTTCTCCAAGAACTCCCAAGAATTGGCATAAAGATGAATAGCAAGCTCTACTACAATCTACATCCTCGTCGCCCTCAATCGATTCAGCTTTCTCTTGCCACGTTAGCCGACTGTTCAAACACCTGCAGAATGGCTCTTTTTCAAAATCCTAATCAATTGGTGAGTCATACCAATCGATTAGGAAGCTTCTAATCGATTATCCAATCGATTCAGAAGCTTTCTATTCTCTCGCAAGCATGGCCAATCGATTGGCTTGGGCTGAATCGATTCCCTAACCCATTGTTTCTTCGTGGCAATATCTCTCAATCGATTGAAAACCTTCCCAATCAATTTAAAACTCTCCTAATTGATTGCCTAATCAATTAGTGATGTCGAAATTGATTTCCCAATTGATTCTGATACCTTCTGTGCATCATGATGAAAAGCTCTCAATCGATCACCTGATCAATTGGTTGTTGTCTATTGGCCAAACTCTAATTCTCCTTTGCCCAATCTAAAGTCTTTCAAGACTTGTTGGGACTTTCCGTTGCCTAACATATAGTCAACCTTAATATGTCAGGACTTCTTCACCAAGTTTTTAGTCAACCCTTGACCAACTTGAATTTTTTTTTCTTGCCTAGTTCTGAACCAGGACTTAACTCATGCCAAGTGTTTGGCTTTCAGCTAACCCACCTTAGTCTTAACCTAGTTCCTAACTAGGTTTTCCTAGTTCCACTAGGACTTCACTCGTGCAAAGTATTTTGCACCCAGCGAACCCACTTTGGTCTTAACCTAGTTCCTAACTAGGTTTGCCTATTCCCACTAGGACTTCACTTATGCCAATTGGTTAGGTCCCAGCTAACTCACCTTGGTCTTAACCTAGTTTCCAACTAGGTTTGACTAATCCCACTAGAACATCACTTGTGTCATGTGTTTAGCTCACAGCTAACCATTTTGGATTTAACTTAATTCTCAACTAGGTTTGCCTAGTCTAACTAGGACTTTATCCGTGCCTAACATTCAGTTAGGACTTTGCCAATCAAGTCTCCAGTTAACCTTGACCTACTTGTTTACTTTCTCATATATTATCAAATATCCGATCAAGCTTGACCGATTTGACCTCTGTTCATATATTGTCCAATTATCAAAACTCAAGCTTGAGTCATCTCGAGGTTAGTCAAATTGGTTAACCTTGACCTAAAGAATATTACACCAATATTCTCAACAATTCTAAAGAAGTTGACAGATATAGGAAGTAAGACATTACATTATGTAATTTTATTATTTATATTTCATTATTAAATTGAAATTGAAATATTATTTATACAACAAATATTTACAACTTTTGTTACATAAAATTCATTCAAATTAACTTCTGCAATTTCATGAAAGAGATTTTCCATAGTGGTTTAGGGATAGAATGACAAAATTAAAGAGTTTAACAATTTCAGAGATCAAAAATGAATTGTACTATTTAGCAATGGGACATGATATTGAAGTTCAACTATATGATGCATGCATTATAAATGGTATTCGCTACCAAACAAGGTCTCATGATTCTAATAGAACTACTTAGAATAGTGGGATTAGCGTACCATCATCTGATGATGGTGATAATTAGCAATTTTTTTGGAGTGTTAAAGGATGTTGTTCAACTATTTTACTCTTTCAGGTATAAAATACGATTATTCTAGTGTGAATGATTCCAATGTAAGCCTACACAAAATAAATGATTAAAGTGGTTTGTCTCTTATGTATTGACACTTCTAAAATATGGTACATTGATGACCCATTCATTTTGGTCAACCAAGCAAATCATGTTTGTTATTTAAATGATATAAAGCGTGGAGGACATTGGAAGGTAGTGCAAAAGGTTCAATACTAAGAAATATGCTAAGTAACTAAAGTTGATGAAGTACCTGAAGAAATTGAATCCGAAAATAATTTCAATATTGAGACTAACCAAGATATTTCATCTAATAAAGCAACTTTAGTAGTTGGTGAAGACTTTGAGATATCCCAACTTTGTAGATTAGATGTTGAGCATCAACATATAATAATATCAAATGTACAAGTACATTGGCTGGGCATGATCAAAGTTTTTTCTTAATGATAAGGATGATGATAATGAAATTGATAGTGATGCAGATGATAAATTATCTCTTTCAAATGATGATAGTGATTAATTTTTATTTACATAGTATTTATGTTTTTCTTCAATTTAATTCATTTATATAAGATAAAGTTTCATTACTTATAGATACCTATGTATGTTGATGCATATTTATTGATCTATATATGATGAATATGTGACAGTCATGTCGCCTAAGAGGATTGAGCATGTACCAGTTTTGTAGACACCTGATGATGATAGTTCCCCTAGTGGATAGTTGTTCTGTATTTAAATTACAAAAGTTTTATTTAGTTTGCTATGTATTTAAGTATTTCTGTTGTTAATTGTTAACACTTTTGTATTTACAGGTCGACCGCTATGTAGGGAGACACATGACACACATTCTGATCGGCAGCGATGTCATATCAATGAACGGGGTAAATTATCTATTATTTTTTGTCAGAGCAATGGGCATCCAATTAGCCTAAACATAGTTTCATTTATGACTGAGTTAGGTCTCTCAATAAAGAAGTTGATCCCTTA
This sequence comes from Boesenbergia rotunda, assembly GCA_024364735.1. Taxonomy (NCBI): domain Eukaryota; kingdom Viridiplantae; phylum Streptophyta; class Magnoliopsida; order Zingiberales; family Zingiberaceae; genus Boesenbergia; species Boesenbergia rotunda. The sequence continues at coordinate 56,760 of JAGFNQ010001510.1, forward strand.
CAAACTAAAAGTTGGAAGCACGTCCCTGCAGATAATAAAAGATGGTATATGATCGTTTATCAGGAAGTACAAGTAATTCAACTTATTTATAGCCACTCCTTTATTTCTAACCATATGCAAAATAAATTTATTTTTTTAATGTTGCTTTGATATTAGTTTTCAGGAGAGTTCATCGTCAATCAGAAAGGAGACCGATCCATTAATAAGTGCAAGGTTTAGAATCAATAGAAATAAAATACATAGCCATTATAAGAAGTTATTGCACCTCCTGTTAAGAGCCGACAACATATGTCAATCGAGTTTTGTGAGAAGCAAGATGATTGGGACTACATATGTTCTCTGTTTGAATTAGAAGCATTTCAGGTAACTTATTCTATGACAAATTTCTTTTTTACATAAAAATTTAATTCTTTGTTCTATAACTAATGTTTTATTTATACAAAATTTTGTGTTGTCGAAACGATTTGCAACAAATGCTGAAAATCAAGTGAAACTCCCATAACCATCGCGAAGGTTCTAAATCATTCATTCAATATAGTTACGACAGTATAAGTACTAATTTTATAGTTATTATATATTATTTGTTGATTAAAATATTAACACATTATTTTTTTCAGACTGATTAGTTATAGAGAAAAAATCAGATTACTATCTTTAACAAAACTCATTATAGCTCATCAAAAGGGTAGATTGGGGAGAGGGTTGAAATTGCATACGTATGATATGACCTTATTTAATGAATTTGTTCTTAATTGTGCGTAATTATTTTTTATGATAGTTTTAATATGTTTGTTATTTCTAGGATGATTTGATGAGACTACGTGATAAGTATGTTCAAGTACAAGAAAATATAGAAAATGACATCGATGCAGTCCAAATGTAGATACAGTTTATGATCAAGTTCTCAGTACTCATTTTGGATACAATAGAGGACTTGGAAGTCGGCCAAAACTAGTTAGGTCCACTTCTTTAGATGTCACCTTCTCATCCAAATCAACTAACGCAGTATTGCATGAAAAAATTGAATCCATCAAGCAATTACTAGACAACACAGAAGAAGAGTTAGCAAACACTGAGTACAGTTAGCAAGCACCCAAATTTATTTGGAATTAATGAGATTAAGACAAGATATGTTTGAACAAATTATTAACCGGTTGAGACCTAGTGCATTACAATTCTTGATCCATAATTCTTCTTCAGCTCCACCTCCTCCTTCTCAACCTTAAAATTTGATATTGTGAACTTGTTACTAAAGTTGTGAATTTGGATGTGAACTTGATGTTGTAAACTTATTTGTTGTATTACTACTTGTTTGTGAACTTGATGATATTTATGTTGTGAACTGAATGGTTGTGAATGTTGTGAATTTGAGTTGAAAATTTACGAATGTTGCGAATGTTGTAGGATTGTTCCGGTAAATTTTGTGAATGTTGTGAGTTTGTTTATGAGTTGTAAAATTTATATACATGATATTGATAAACACCTGTATGTCGCACCACGGGTGTATCAAAATCAATTAAGTACCAAACCCACCCAGGTAGTCTGCCAACAAATGTAGCTAGTGTATGATAAATTTCAGAATTAATTTTATTCAAACATGGGGTTTGGGATTGAGTTGAAAATGCTGCAAGTGAGTAATAAAAGACAACCTATCTAATCTAAACTATGATTGCAATGAACGAGAGAAGACAAACTTATTACTAAAGCAATTAATGAAACCTAGTTTAATCTAATCTACTAGCAACGAATAGAAGATAAAGAAAATTAACTACGGAAACAAATCACTCATTGCATTGGGAAGGAATAAGATGTCTACATTATCCTAAGCTACTGTAAAGTAGAAATCAAGCCATCGGGGCTATGGTACAGCGGTAGGATGACTAGTCACTTTCCTAGGCATCCGCGGTTCGATCCTCAGCTACGGCGCATTTGCAGGAATTTTTCTTCCAAATGGGACGCGAACCCTGAGACGCTGGGCTTCTAGACTGCCCACTGCGAGTGCTTCCCGATTTATCCTGGCGGCCAGTAGAAAACTTCCGTGTGGCCCGGCCGATCGCCCGAGGTTGGTTGGAAAAACCTCGTTAATCATTTTTTTTTTGTAAAGTAGAAATCAAGCATTAACAAGAACATTAAGAACTCTTAAATGCAAATCCACAAAACTACTAATTAAACTACCATGATCAAATGCATAAGGAATTAAACCAACAATTCATTACACGGAAGGAAATCTACAGCTTACATGAATGAATCTAAGGATCTATAGTTGCTCACAACTCGAGCTAGGGCATCCTCAAGCTCAGATCAAATCGGACTCGGAACATAGTGAGGAAGAACAGAGGACATCGGCGCTGATCTGATGTGCAGAGGATGTGCGTCAGAAATGGAATCAATGAGGAAGGAAAATGTCGCTGATCCCGGGCCAGCTTGCGTGTAATTTGGCCCGGCAGCCTGGCGCTCAGCCAGAAGAGAGGTAGCTAGTGAGCTGAACGATCCCGTTAGATAGGGGCCAGCGGGCTTAGGCCCCCTGGGCTTCCGCGTCGAGGCCCACATAGTCCTGTAGCAGCCCTCTCCTAAGTCAAGTGGTTTAAGACTCACCTAGGCTCGGCTCCCCGCCGACGCGTGGCGGCCCACGCTCCGGGAATAAGCCCGAGCCAAAGGAGATGTTACTCAATGCCCCAGTCGGCACCCTCCTAGGCCCTCAGCCGGCCTCGTTACTCAGTGCCCCAGTCGACACCCTCCTAGGCCCTCAGCCGACCTCATTACTCAGTGCCCCAGTCGGCACCCTCCTAGGCCCTCAGCCGGTCTCGTTACTCAGTGCCCCAGTCGGCATCCTCCTAGGCCCTCAGCCGGCCTTGTTACTCAGTGCTCCAGTCGGCACAACCACTCCCTGACCTTGGACTACCAGAAGCTGTACGGGGTCGGCGCAGGACCTTGGTCATCCTGGTCCCCAGCGGCGGATATCTCACCGAGGTATTGATCTGCCTGCCATATCTTGTCCCCCGTACCTCGACCACATGCCCTGGTGTCAGGCCGAGCAACGGCGCCGACTCTTAAGTTGACAGTGCCCCTTTCCTTAATACAACATGTGCCACTTTACCCTGCCATCACTGGACATGCATTACCCTGTCCTCGCTATACGATAGCAGGCGGCAGGCGGGGCAGAACCTGTCAGCTTCCCCGGCTACATATACCTCTCATTCCGCATTTCCCAGGTACGTGCGATAGTGCAATTTTCATATTGTTCTATTGCCTCCCATCGCTACCGTCGTGTACTGACTTGACCGTCGGAGTGCCTGGCCGGGGATTTTTCCCGGCGGGTGCTAACGGTCTTTGCCTTGCAGGTTGGAAACGACCTAGCTCGTCAGGCCACCTCATCGACCTCGCCCTTCCCGGAGGCTCACTCAGCTGTAAGGGTGTCCGACTCACTTCGCGTCAGGATTAAATTTGGCGCTAGAAGAAGGGACACCAGCAGCCTAATCAGAAGTGGAGATGGCTGACCCCAACCAGATGACTGTGGAGGTCTCTCGTGAGGAGTATGAGGCGTTGATGGTTATGCGAGCTCAGCAAAGGGCTTCTCAAAGGCCCTCGCAAGCTGATAGCCAAGGGCCTCAAGGCCAAGAGCCAGCTGCACGTCGGACTTCGGGAGGACAAAGCAGGCCCGCCCGGCCTGAAGTTGGCTCTGCTCCTCCCCCTGTGGCGGTCCCCCGGGACCAAGGCGGCGAGGCCCACTCGGTGTCGGCAGAGGCTTCGATTTCTAACCCGGTGCGTGGAAGGCGTCCGGACAAGGGAAAGGCTCCGTCCGACCTTGCTTCAACCACGCTGGTACGTAGTCCTTTCACCGCCTGGATTTTGGAGGATCCTGTGCCTCGTCACCTTCGTTTCTTCACCATCCCTGAGTACGCGGGAACCACGGACCCGGAGGAGCACGTGATGAAGTTCGAGAGCGCATCTCTGCTTCATCAATATCCGGAAGGCGTCAAGTGCCAGGCCTTCCTGACCACACTCTCGGGCGCGGCCCAGAGATGGTTCGATAGACTCCTTGAGGGGTCGGTCGCTAACTTTGAGGGGTTCAAGCGGGTGTTCCTGCAGCACTTCGCTAGCAGCCGATGACACCACAAGACGAGCCTTAATTGGTTCGCCCTGAAGCAGGGGTCGAAGGAGACCCTCAGGGCTTACATTAAAAGATTTAATGATATGGCGGCGGACGTGCCAACGGCCACTCAGGAAGTTATGGTTAGTGCATTCTCCCAGGGCCTGCAAGATGGGGAGTTTTTCTGTGCGTTGGTCAGGAAACCCCCGAAGGACTTCGACAGCCTTCTCGGCAAGGCTGACAAATATATTAACGTGGAGGAGGCACAGGCCACATGGAGGAGGGAAGTAGCCAACCCGGCGCCCGTTCCCCCAGCCCATGGTCCTAGGCCCTCAGCAGGACCTATGTGTAGCCCGCAGGACCCCGCCGAGCCCGCAGACATGGAACGGCGCCACGTGCAGCAGGTGGCCCAGGGATGCTTCCCCGCCCGATGGAGGCCCTACTGCACTTTCCACCAGAGTCACGGCCACGCCACCGAGGAGTGTCGTCAAGCTGGTAGGGGTCGGGCCCCCGCCCCTAGAGGACGAGGGCGGCAAACACCTCCTGGGCGAGGGGCAGGTCGAGGTGGCCCGAACGCCGACCCAGTGGTTGAAGAGCCGCGGGAGAATCTCCCGGCCGCTCGCAATCTGTTCCCCTAAGGGAACCGAGCGGTGGACGAGGAGATGGAAGAAGAGCGGGCCAATCAACAAAATGTCATCCGAGGAGGCGTGCATGTCATCTCGGGTGGACCAACAGGAGGAGATTCCCATCGGGCCCGGAAGGCCCAAGTGCGCCGACTGGAGATCCATCAAGTTGGCACTAGTCTGGCCCAGTCCGAAGGGCCATAAATCAGCTTGGGCCCCAAGATCTTCAGGGGCTAGAGGTCCCTCACGATGGCGCGCTGGTCATCACCGCCGTCATCGCCAATTATCAAGTTCACCGCACCATCGTGGATACCGGCAGCTCGGTCAACATACTCTATAAGAGGGCATTTGACCAGCTCCAGATTGAAAAGTCCCAGTTGGAGCTAGTGGCGACCCCGCTGTTTGGCTTCACAGGGAACCCGGTGCAGCCTATTGGCCAGATTCGATTGGCCACATCCCTGGGCGAAGAGCGGTTGAAAAGGACTCGGTGGTCCACCTTCTTGGTGGTGGATGCCCCTTCTTCCTACAACGCCATTCTGGGCCGACCTGCCCTCAATGAGTTCCGGGCTGTCACCTCCACTTTCTACCTGAAGGTTAAATTCCCGGTCGGAGACCAGGTAGGGGAAGTCAGGGGGTACAGAAGGTCGCCCGGAGGTGTTACATGGACGACATTCACGTGGAAAGTCGCAAGGCCCCACGTCCTTTCCCTGAATGTAACATGGTCTAAGCTTCTCCTTGGTCTGAGTTGCATGAAGACAAGGAGGAGGTACAACTCCTCCCCGATCGGGAGGAATCCCTAGTCAGGATCACCGCGGGACTGCTAGAAGAGCTGAAGGAACCCCTGCTGGAGTGCCTGGCTCGGAACCAAGATGTCTTCGCCTGGTCAGTTAAGGAGCTGAAGGGTGTCCGGCCGGAAGTCGCAGAACATCACCTCCATGTATACCCCCACGCTCGACCAGTAAAATAAAGGAAGCGGGACTTTAGCACCGCGCAGAACAAGGCGATCAAGGCGGAGATCGAGAGGCTGACGGAGGCAGGACACATCAGGGAGGTACAGTTCCCGTCCTGGCTGGCTAACGTGGTGCTGGTGCCCAAGCCAAACAACAGGTGGCGGATTTGCATTGACTTTCGGGACCTCAACAAGGCCTGCCCGAAAGATTGCTACCCCCTGCCCCGGATTGATCAGATGGTGGACTCGACAGCAGGCAGCGAGTCATCTCCATGCTGGACGCTTACCAAGGGTATCATCAAGTGCCCCTGGCCAGCGAGGACCAAGAAAAGGTCAGCTTTATCACGGCAGACGACACTTACTGCTACACCATCATGCCATTTGGGATGAAGAACGCTGGGGCCACCTACCAACGTATGATGAACAAAGTCTTCCGATCCCAGATCGGGAGAAATGTAGAAGTATATGTTGATGACATCCTCATCAAGTCTGCTCGAGCTGAAGACCTGGTGGCGGATGTCGAAGAAACCTGCCATACGTTGCAGAGGTATGGGCTCAAGTTGAACACGACCAAGTGCCTTTTTGGTGCTCGAAGGGGGAAATTCTTGGGCTATATCGTGACCGAGCGCGGCATCGAAGCTAACCCGAGAAAGGTCAAGGCTCTACTGAATATGCCCCCGCCTCGGAATCTACGGGAGGCCCAGCGGCTCGCTGGGCGCATCACGGCCCTATCTCGGTTTATCTCCCGGTCGGCAGAACGAGGGTTACCTTTCTTCAAGACCCTCCGCAAAGCTACTAAATTTCAATGGGATGTCGATTGCGACAAGGCCTTCGAAGAACTGAAGACTTACCTCGTTCAACTGCCCGTGTTGGCAAAGCCGGGGGTCGGGGAGTCTAGTTTTGGTTAAGCAGGAGGTGGCTGAACAGCAGCCTATGTACTTCTTCGCCCATTTATTAAAAGGAGCCGAGTGTCACTATACGACACTCGAAAGGTTGATGTATGTGCTGTTGTTGGGAGCTCGGCGACTCCGTCCTTATTTCTTGGCACACCCTATCGTGGTGTTAACGAACAACAACCTAGGCCGAGTAGCCTCCAATCCTGAAGCATCGGGGCGACTGATCATGTGGACCTCCGAGCTGAGTGAATATGACATTCAATACCAGCCTCGGCCAACTATCAAGGCTCAGGCTCTCGCCGACTTCTTGAGTGAGTTGCATTCGGAAGAAGTTGAAGAGGCATGGAAGATATATGTGGATGGTTTCTTCAGCTCGGTCGGGAAGTGGGATTGGCATTCTGATGGTTTCCCCGAGTGGAGAAAAAATGCATTTGTCCGTACGACTGGAGTATAAGGCTACAAATAATGAGGCCGAGTATGAGGCCCTCATAGTGGGGTTGCAGGCCGCCAAGCACGTAGGGGCGGCCCGAGTAATGCTTTACTCGGATTCTCAACTGGTTACGCAATAAGTGGCAGGACAGTTTGAGGTCAACAGTGACCGACTGCAAGCCTTCATAGAAGCCTATGAGAAGCTTAAGGTCGAGTTCAGAGAAGTGCAAGTGAGAAAGATCCCGCGGGAAGAAAACTTCAAGCCCGATGATTGGCTCATGGGTGCTTCCTCAGGCTGGCGGCCTGGCGCTGCTAGTCATGCAAATAGAAAGGCAGGCCGATTTGGAGTTAGAAGCTGACTGGTGAACCCCGATCATAACATACCTCACCCGGGGAACCTTACCCGCAGACCGTGAGGAAGCTCGGTGGCTTAGGAAGCATGTGTCTAGATTCACCATGGTCGGTGACGCCCTTTACAAGAGATCGTTTTCTCGACCTCTCCTCAGGTGCCTCAGCGAAGAGGATGCTGATTATGTTTTGAGGAAAATTCATTTGGGGATCTGTGGACACCACGCTGGTGCTCGGGCGACGGCTCGAAAGGCGATAATGTCGGCATATTATTGGCCCACCCTGCAGAAAGATGCCAACGAGTTGGTCGCTAAGTGCCTATCTTGCCAGAAACATCAATGTCCACCACACCAACCCACGGAAGCCATGAAGGCATCGGTGGTCTCTTGCCCTTTTGACCAGTGGGGCATGGACATTGTAGGGCCATTCCCGGTGGCCACCGCTCAGAAGAAATATTTGCTGGTGGCAGTCGACTACTTTTCCAAGTGGGTAGAGGCGGAGGCCCTGTCGCACATCACCGAACTGGCGGTAATGAATCTTGTGGCGAGACATACTGTGCCGGTATGGGATCCCGCACAAGCTTGTCTCAGATAACGGGAGGCAGTTCCAGGGCAGAAGGATACAAGAGTTGTGTGCAAAATACACATCAAGCAAGCCTTTACCTATGTAGCTTACCCTCAAAGCAATGGTCAGGCAGAAGTGGCTAATCGGGAGATTCTCAGAGGGTTGAAGACCAAGCTCGACCACGTTGGCGGAACGTGGGTAGAGGAGCTCCCGAGCATCCTATGGGCCTTGAGGACCACTATCAAAGAAACAACTGGATGCACGCCTTTCCAACTGGTTTATGGAACTGAAGCGATGATCCCGGTCGAGGTTGGGTGCGAGTCGGACCAGAGGGCAGCATATGATGATGATAATCCAGAAAGGCGGCGTCTGGAGCTAGACCTGGTCAACGAAATCCGGGACAGAGCAGCGGCTCGGATGTTTGCGTATAGGCAGAAGATGAAGCAGAGGTACGACCGAAGGGTGTTGCCCAAAGCATTTCAAGTGGGTGACCTTGTTTGGAAAAGAATCAAACCTGTGAGAGACGTAAGCAAACTGGAGCCACAATGGGGGGGACCCTTCAAGATTGTTCAAAAGTTATCCTCGGGAGCCTATTGCTTAGAAAATGAGAAGGGAAAAAGGCTAGATCGGCCTTGGAGTGCGATCCACCTTCAGCCCTATCGGGTCGCCGAGTGAAAAATGATGATGTAAATGTAAAACACACCTGATAGTGAAAGAACATGGTCCTTACCCCAGCTCGCAGATGTACTGAACTCTCGAGCTACTAGCCCGCAGTTTGGCTGCTCAGTAAGACGTGTGGCGTCCCACGCTCCCTGAGTCTTGCCCGACTGTGTGTGCTATATTTCTCGCAGCTCGGCTGCTCAGTAAGATGCGTGGCATCCCACGCTCCCTGAGTCCTGCCCGACTGTGTGCGCCAATTTCCCGCAGCTCGGCTGCTCAGTAAGACGCGTGGCGTCCCACGCTCCCTGAGTCCTGCCCGACTGTGTGTGCTATATTTCCCACAGCTCGGCTGCTCAGTAAGACGCGAGGCGTCCCACTCTTCCTGAGTCCTGCCCGACTGCAGTAGAGACAGAGGCATTGGAGGAGATTGACAGTAAAGCTTGTGATAGCCTTGAATTCAAATATGAAGCTCTACAGGACCCTTCTCATCTTTTACTTTGTGATGATATTGTAATTGTTGGTCCTAATTTTTCTAATATGGTTGTCGTAGATATGGTTGATGAAGCATGCATTGCAGATGAATCCACAGGTGTATGGGATTGCACTGAGCCCTAGGGACCACCAATATTGCTTGATATATTAGAAGATTCAGAGGATAAGTCTGAAAGTGTAGGGACTTGCACGGTGGAAGCAAGAACCCAAGAATCACCTTTCTTAGTTGAATGTCTACCAGAACCTAAACCTGAAGTGGAGCATGTACTTGACCAGGGGGAAGCAATAGCCACATCTACGCTTGTAGAACCTCCAGGTATTCTTCAGCACGATCAGGTAAGTATTCCTCTTATGTCTTTGGAAAAATCATTGGAGGTACCTCAAACTGATTTTATTGTTTGTGATACACTTATGGATACATCTTTTATAGAATTTGATTGTGAAAAATTCATAGAGGTACCTAGTGTTGAATTTGTGAAATGTGAAGCATGTTGTGATACATCTCATGTAAATGCTGATTGTGAAAAACCTTTAGAGGCACCTAAAATTGATTTTGTTGAATGTAGTGAATTACTTGGTACATCTTTTATAGATATGGATTGCGAAAAACTTTTAGAAGTGCCTCAAATTTATGTTGTTTGTTATAATGAATCTCTTGATACATCTTATGCTAAAATTGATTGTGAAAAACTTATTGAGGTACCCGAGGTTGATTTTATTTGTTGCGATACATTTCTTGATACATCCTATGCAGATATTGATGGTGAGAAACTGATAGAGGTACCCAAAATGGATTTCATTGGTTGTGATGAGTTTCTTGATGCATCTTTTGTAGAAAATAATTGTGATAAATTCATTGAGGTACCGAAAATTGATTTCATAGGATGTGACGCATATCTTGAGTCATTTTATGTAGAGGTTGTTCACATTTCACTCTTTTCTTACCATGCATGCGTGCGGGAGGTATTTTCTCTACATGGTTTTGCAGGATCCCGTAGGCTTTTAGAATGGGTATTGAAACTTAATAGCCTACAACCTCCCAGAAGGACTAATAAGGAGCATGCAGTGAGGGGGGTCGAGTTCACTTTGAATTTTAATTATCTACCCCAAGAATGAATTCTGAACCTTAATCGTCTCCGACCACCGGAAGATGCTTGTGCAAAATTAATAAGGGAGAAATATGTCCATTACGAGGTTGATCACATGAGGATAGTTCTCCCAAGATGGATACTACGTGCTCTCTACCCTACTTGAAGGGGAGTTATTTTCTTCCTACCCTCCTATTTCATTGTAAATATCACTTCCATGTTTTTAAGTAGTAATTTTTCTTTTCAAATGAGTTTTTGCTAATAAATGTTTGCGTAGAATAGAATGCATAAAAGTCATTGTAGATATCATGTTAGTCATTTGCATTTTATTTCTTGCGTGACTAGGAATAAATGTATTCATCTAGATTTTCTTATATCATTTTAGAGTCTCGTGAAAGCAAATTAAATTTGGTTGTTAAAACTTAAGATTTGAGTCATTGGATGAAAATTCTTGGTTGCTTGAGTACTTCTTAGTATTGGATTTTAAATTGATGAATTGAGATGAATTCTTTTTACCTAGTGAGGAATTGGCCAAATTTTTGTGATATACACATATGATTGTACTCTAGAACTTGCTTAGGTTCTTTCAAAGCTATATTTCTATGATTTGACCACATTAATAGAGGTAAATCATCATATTTCCTTTCCCGCTTTTTCATGTTCATCATAATATTTTACATGGATTTGGATACCTTAATGTTTCTTAATGTTATTTTGCCCGAGACGGACAAAAGTTTAAGTGTGGGGGAGGATGCAAGCATATTATCAAATTTTGAGGACAATTGAAATTTTTGGCAACCAACAAGCAAAAATATGCCAAGTGGGTTACAAGAGCTAAAAGTGTATAAGTGGAGCACTTAGTTCTCAATTATCATGAAAAGCTCCAAGTTATGACGAAGTGAAGCTAGGGAGTAGTTGAATCATTGAAAAAAAAACAAAAACTGAGCTACAAAAAAAAATAGAGAAGTGGAAAATAGGAAACGGAAGAAAAGAAAAGGAAAAGAAAAAGAAAAGTATGAAGTGGAAATCAAGGTTAGATTTTGAATTTGAAGTTGTGAACGAGGACGGAATTCATTAGAGGTCATCAAAAGAGGGCAAAGGGCATTGGGATGCATTTTTGAGTGTCTAAGTCTTCCACTTTCTAAACTTTTCCATATTTTCTTATTTTGTCATATTACTTCTCCATATTTTCTTATCATGACATATTTCTTTTCTATATTTCCTTTTCATATCACATTTTTTTACTTCCTTTATTACAATTTTTAAGTATCAAAATTTCATTGAACTTTCACATCATTTCTATCATTTCATATATCTTCTTTAACATGTTCTAATAAAGCTTTTATAGATGTGGATCCGAATCATAAATAATGGTGGAGAGTAGATAACAAGCAAGCCTATGGTAGTGCAAAAAGCATGTGTGTTTGAGTGAGCTCCACTTTCATCATGAATTTAGAACTCAAGAAGAGAGCCACCAAAACTTCCCTTGAAAGGCTTAGTGAGTTAAATTCATCTCAAATGAATCATGAAGGATGAAAATGCTAAGTTGTTGATTTAAGGACAAGTCTCTAGTCCATTGAGCTTAGATTTTTGAGAATTGATAACCCTAGGTAATTTCCTTTCAATTGCTTCTAACTATGATTGAGAATAATTTAGGGGAATACATCCTTAGTTTACTAGTTGACTTATGCGAGACGCCCAAGAGTAAGTGTGAGGGAGTTGATAGCCACCATTTTGTTGATTATTTTAGGCTCTAAAATCCATGTTTGATCCACATTTTATATGCTTAAGTTTGCAATTGTATTAGGTTTCATGTATTTCCTCTATTTTGGCTTTTAATTCAAATCTTTGTATATTTGGGATATTTTTGGCATTAAATTTGAATATCATTTTGTAGGCTTCAAATGATCATGGACCTAGATCAAATCGGGTCAGACTTGAGTCAGCATTGGATCCAGATCAAAGGGATCAAACATTGGATTAATAGGAGCCGTCCATTCCAGAGAACGGCTAGATCTGAGCCATCGGTCAACTTCTGGTCAATCCGAGTTCAAGATAGAGTCAATCATGACCATAAATTAAGATCTGAAAATTTCAGCCAGATCAGAAGTAATCTGACCGTTGGATCAAGCTCAAGATGTTCTAGACCATCCATTCAAGAAAAGGGAAGATCTGGACCATCTGCCACTGATCTGGTTAATCCGAGCTGGGGACAGGTAGATCAGGACCATTGATTGGGATTTGTGGAGTTTGGTTCAGATCTGAAGAGATCCGACCGTTGGATGAAGCCAAATCGATCTCAGTCGTCCGTTGCTAAGTATTTAAGTTCTCCTTCTCCTAGGTTTCAGTGTCGCGTCTTCGTAGCAGTCGCTTTTATTTCGAGTTCTTCGCATTTTCTTCATCAAATTTCTTGTATTTTTCTTCTGAGGCGTGCACGACCACATCGGTCATCAACCAAAGGCTGGCTGAACCAAAGGACTGGGTTGTTGGGCTGAAGAAATCGAACCAAGGGCTGAGCTGTGAATTGCTAGACCGAACCCAAGGCTAGACCGAACCCAACTACTGAGCCGAACCAAGGGGATACACACAAAACCCTCATGCGCAGATGATAGGGGGGATCCCGACTCCATCAGCTCCACTCGAACCATCTCTCTTCTTCCTCTTCCATTTCTCCTCTTCTCCTCCGGCCGGCGGTTCTCCTCCATCTTCATCGCCGCCGGCCGGACCATCAACGCCATCGCACAGCTAGGGCCCAGGGTCTGAACCCTAGCTGACATTTCACCCCCATCTCCTTCTCCACCGCCAGCTCTCTCTCGGGTTGAGGGAAGCGATCATCTACCTTCACCGCCAGCTCTCTCTCGGGTTGAGGGAAGCGATCATCCACTCCACCGCCGGCAGCAGTTTCTTCCCAGCAATTTATTCTTCACAGATTTTCCTTCATACCTCTAGCTTTATTTCTTTTTCTACTTCACAACAGTTCTTCTTCTTCATCAGATCCGGCAACCACATCTTCCAATTCCGGCAGCAGCTGTTTTCCTTCATCCGATCCAGTAGCCAGCAGTTCTCCTTCACAGCAGTTCCTTCACAGTTCTTCTTCACAGCCACTGCCCGGCAGTAATTCTTCACAGCTATCATTAGATTGGGTTCAGATTGTTTGATTAGTTTCATTAATTTGAGTTGTTATGTGTTAGTTGTTATGTGTTGCTTGTGGATTGTCGAATATGGTTGTTGATGTTTGTATCAAGTTTGATCTCTCATATTTTCGAATGGCACGCACTCATGTCATTTTAAATACTGCTTATAAGTTGTTCGACAAAATGTTTCTATAGTTAGGTTTAATTTCATGTCTCTTGTTTTGCTTAATTCTTGCTTGTCTTGTCTCTTTTAATTGCTTTATGTTCTTGTACTTGATTTGGATGCAATAGGTTAGGTCAAATTAGATTTCTTTAATGCTGTAGGTTTTGTTCCATATTTAATGTTGTTAATGCTTAATTTCAAGTTACTCTTTTCTTTTCTGCAAGAATAGTTAGGTTAAATTAGATTTCCTTACCTGCATTGTCTTTCATCAATTAGAACTAGATTTCATACTTGCTTGCTATTTCTTTTCATAGTCATAACGTTCAAATCCAAATCTCAGTTTAATATCCAAAACCCAAAAGCAATAATATACGATCCTAAGGTTTATCATGTATAAACTACATTTGATACCCACGCTCCCTGAGTCCTGCCCGACTGTGTGTGCTATATTTCCCGCAGCTCGGCTGCTCAGTAAGACGCGTGGCGTCCCACGCTCCCTGAGTCCTACCCGACTGTGTGCGCCAATTTCCCGCAGCTCGGCTGCTCAGTAAAACGCGTGGTGTCCCACGCTCCCTGAGTCCTGCCCGACTGTGTGTGCTATATTTCCCGCAGCTCGACTGCCCAGTAGGACGCGGGAAGTCCCAAGATCCCTGAGTCCTGCCCGACCGTATGTGCAAACTCTTGCCTCGTCCGCAAATTATAAGTGGACCGATTTCCACGCCCCAGTGTCTCCGATCAAACGCGCGGGAGCCCACGCTCTGAGAATCGGCCCGAGCCAGTGGTCCGCTATCCATCTCCGAACACGGCACATTCATCCCTCGCTTCGGCCCTTAGCCTGGCGCGTGGCGACCCACACTCCCCTACTTGTTAATCCCCCGAGCATGAGAAGTTCTCGAAGTTCTAAGGTAAGAACATTCCTCCAGTGGCTAGCCCACCTGGTTGCCCCATGGGCAGGGCTCAGGCGGAAGCCTGACGACGTGACAAAACCACAAGGCTGGCGACTCGGCCATGGCGCTACGAATGGCCTAGCCCGGCAGCTTCATTCGATCAATACGTAGGTGCTCTCCCAGTCGCAAATCACTCACGCATACTCAAGTTGGAGGTATGCTTAAGAGTATCCCTTCCCGACGGGCAAGATATGAAATATTTTGGTTCTAGTGACCCGATACCTGACTTAAACCCAAGTAGGAGAGTCCTCACTCGGGTTAATAACGCCACTCGGATTTTGGACACACAAACGTTGCAAGAAAAAGTAAGGGGAAAGGAGGCATTTTATTATCAAGAGCGATTACAAAATAGAGGCTTAGTCCTCCTCCAGCTAAAAAGAAAATAGTGAAAACATCTCTCAAGGATAACTACTCTTAGCTCACGGAACTCGGCCTGTCTTCTTCGAGGGCTTGCCAGGGGACAGAGAGTCGGTATACTCTTTGAGGTGTTGTATGTGCCGCTGGATAGTCCGCAGGGCGGATGTTTGGGATTCATATTTTTGCTTAAGCTCGCTGAGCTCTGCGGCACTAGCAGCCCGCTCCTCCTCTTTGGCCTTCAGATCGACCCGCAATGTAGAGATGAGGTGATGTGCTTCAAAAAGTTACACTTTGAGCGTAATCCACTCCTCAAAAATCCAAACTGGTGGCGTCGTCTGTCAACGAAAGAAGGCAGGAGTCAGAAGCAAAGGAAAGAGAAATGAAAGCAGCACCTTGCGGGAGTTAATGTTTCTCGGGCCAGGCCTAGGTGCTCTCGCCCGAGCAGAGCTTCCAGGCTCTCAGCTGGATGGAGCTTCAGACTTCCTATCCAGGGCGCTCCTTGAACATGAGTCACTAGCCAGTGCCCAAGGGATGGCGACCTGTGGAGAAAATGGTTCAGGAGAGCCAGCGACAACATCCTCGCCCACGGAAGCCCACGGGTTGGAAAAGGGCAAGGAGCATACAAGCAATAAGCCTCCCCGGACGGGCATTTGCTGGGATAGGAGGTGTCTGATAGTAGCCCCCCAGCAATAGTCGAGCCAGTATTGCCAGCTGGTCGGCGTACAGAATCACTCTGAGTCGAATGGCGAGGGGCAGTATGAATACCTCCCTTCGAACTCCCTGCGGGTGCACCCCTCCAAACCCTCCTCAAGGAAGTAGCGGAAGAGGAAGCCCTCGGGAGTTGTAGTGCTCGGGGAGACTACCCTCGTCGGAAGAGGGCAGACATTAACTCCCTTAGCAGAAGAGAACGCTCGAGATAGACTTCCCGACTGCGGAGCGGCAAACTCGCGAATCGGCGAAGAAAGGGATACCTCGGGGGCAGGAGGAGTGTGCCCCAGAAGGGGGGTCACACGGGAGGGCAGGGGCGCCGCGGCAGTAGCTTCTGCAGAAGCCGGAGCCCGAGCTCGCTTCGTCGGCGAGGAGGAGCGGGAGTGCTATGTGGAGATGAGAAGACAGCCGAACGAAGCACCTGAGGACGAGTTTCCAGTGGGAAGTCGCTCGTATCAGGGACTCCCGTACGAGGAGCTAGGTATGTTTTCATTGGTTCCTTCCCCTTACGCGAAGTGCCCTCGTGCGGGGAAGTGGTGGGTCAGAATATCCGGGGCGAAAGAGGTGAACCAGGAGGGAGCATCGCCTCAGAGAACTCCCAGTCAAAATCCTCCGAGGAAAAGGAGTGCGAATCGTCCGAGAGGTCGTAGAGCCCTCTTAAGGAAAAGGCTTCTTCAGAAAAGTCGGTGGACATACTGGAGGATCAATGCGAGTTTCGATCCCACGGGGTCATTCTCGGACGAAAGTGAAGATGGTAGGAGCTGCCTATATAGGGGAAGGGAGAACATCTCGACCGTTCGCAAAAGGCCTCAGTAAACCACAAGATCGGATGGCCAGTCACCCGGGGGGAGGCATAGAGAAGTGGTAAAGATGGAGTAAACGCGCAAGGGCTATTCAACGCCCGAGACACTTATGACCGGTGATGGACGCTTCGCTGCCCGATGTGTCATGTCGCCCGGGCCCTGTTCCATCACTCATTAAAGCAGACGTTGGAAATCAAGATACGAATCGCCCTGGGACGGGCACAGAAGGATTCTCATAAACAGGCCAGCTCCCGTCGATCCCGGGGCTTTGGGCTTGGCCGACCGCATGTTGGCCCACGTTCCCTGGTTTTTGACCCAGTCGAACGACTAAATCCTTGTGGGTGGGGCCGGTCCCACCAGTCCCTTAGTTCGACGATTTACACAGAAAGGAAGCGGCCCGAGCTGGGTGCTCCGTTTGATGATCCTAGGGATCGCTGATAGTTTGACAGAAGGAACAAGCTCGAGAAGTCCGATTATATTTGGTCCAGATCATGTGCAGTAAGGGTGGTTATCATCGTGGAATACCAAGGCCGAGACGGGGGTGGAGATGAAGAAGAGGAGGCCATTGGAGAAGGAGGAGGCGAAAAGCTAACCGGTGAAAGGAGTCGCCGAAGAAAGGCCGAGATGAGGCAGCTGTCGCAACCCTAGCGGCACTCACAGCGGCGGAGGACAACGGGCAGTTTTGAGTGCGTGGAGAGGAACAAGAAGGCGAGAGGTTTCATTTATGGAAGATCTTTATTACAAACTGGCCTTTGCATACAAATTCCTCCAAATACTTATGCTCGGATAGCCCCCCGATCTAGTGCAGCGTTAAGAGGAGTTATTATTATGGGAGGCGTCATCGATTCAGACTTCCGAGGGGAGGTAAAAATTATGGCTTTCAATACAACAAATGATGATATGTTTTTAGAAAAACAGGAGTACATTGCTCAATTAATCTTGGAGCGAATTGCTACACCAATTGTTCGAGAAGTGGAAACTCTGGGGACAACTTCTTGAGGGAATTTGGGCTTTGGCTCAACAACAACAAAGCATGTTTGTTCCAGAACCAAGGCAAATCCTCAATGCACAGGTTGCTATTACTGCTGTAGCGATGAAGAATGTGCAGGCGAGTATGATTTCTATGTTGCACCAGCAAAGGAGTGTATGCCACAGCCTGCTTCTATCCCTGAAGATAAAGGTAAGGGCATTCTCCAAGTCAAACCTTTTCCTGAAGAAGAATTAAACAAATTACAGGAGGAAGCAAGAAAATATAGAATTGAACAACATAAGTTTTATGAAGAAGAAGCCTACCTCAAAATCCTGGATGGACCGCCCAACATGCAATATTACAGGGCGACTACTAACAGAATACTTCGTAACTCCAGGCAATACAGACGTGAGTTACAGCGGGAGCTAGATAAGATTAACTCTCAGACCTCTTCTGCCTCATCATCCACCAATTCCACACATTTCCTATGTGTTTTCACTGATGATGATGATAACTCTACTGATGACTATCTGGATTATCTACAATATCTAGCCTTGCAGGGTACACCTAGATATTCAACCCCTGAGGATGAATTTACCAATCCATTCACGGAAGGTGGTGGGCATATACTTGTTGCGGCTGCGGCTGGCGGCTACTCAGCCAGACAACCCAGTTTCCAACATTTCTGAAGATAACTGGGCCTCTGATTATCCTCGACTGCAGCAGTTGCAAGAACAAATTTATTCTCAAGAAGCTGCATCCAACTATCGGCCGCCAGAAGATACAACAATGAACCCTGTTGGTTATCCTCCCAACAGGACCGTAAAGGAGGAACCTATAAGTACAGCACTTCCACCTGACACCGGAAGACATTTCAGACGTAATGAAAATTCAGAATGGTGGAACCTACCAACGGCCCAACAACAAACTGGAGCTATTCTCACACTTCCACCTCAGCTACATCGAGTGGAAGATGTTTTTCTCAGATGGGAAGCAATCACAAAGAATGTAGTAGCTCTACAAAATTTTACGGATTCTCAAGACAAAGCAGAATATATTGAAAATCTGCTTGGAGAAACTGAGAGATTAACATGGATTCAATGGAGGATGGCCTACCCCAATGAATATCAGGAGCTTATCAATACTAGTGATGGAAGAAATGACACTCAAAATATTATCTCTCAGATACGCAGGGTATTCTTATTGGAAGATCCATTCCAAGGATCAACCGACATGCAAGATAGGGCTTATCGAGACCTGGAATGACTCACTTGTTCTCAGGTAAAAGATCTCATTCCCTTTATGACTGACTATATGCATCTTGCTGCCAAAACAGGGAGACTCTTTACAGGACCAGAATTATCTGAAAAATTCTGGCTCAAACTTCCTGGAGAGCTTGGGCGAAGAATTAAAGTGGCATTCGAAGAAAAATATCAAGGAAATACCACAGGGGTACACCCTAGGGTATTATTTACCTATAAATACCTGGAGGAAGAATGTAAGAAAGCTGCTTTTAGCAGATCACTCAAAGACTTATCTTTCTGTAGCCAGATGCCCATCCCAGGATATTACAAGGACCCTAAGAAGAAATATGGACTCCGAAGGTCTACAACTTATAAAGGCAAGCCTCACCAAACTCATGCTAGAATTGAGAAGAAAAAGCACTTACTCCGCAACAAAAAATGCAAATGTTTTCTATGTGGAGAAGAAGGCCATTTTGCGCGCGACTGCCCTAAAGAGTATAAGAATACAAAGAGAGTGGCTTTATTTGAAGGGCTAGAAATACCAGATAATTATGAAATACTCTCGGTACAAGAAGGTGATGAGCCATCAGATGCCATTTATAGCATTTCAGAAGGAGAGGATCATCAGGTGAGCATCATCCTAAACCATGAATTCCTATTTGTTTTTATAGAACAGACAAACTCCTATATGATAGGAAAGTCTGAAGGATGGCAGCCAATGGTTAAAATCCCCAAAATTCAACATGACTGTAACCATATATGGGAAATCAATGGGGAAATTCAACCACTCTACCAGAGGTGTACTTGTTGCAAAAGGGAAACTATGCAAAGGCACCGTATGCATTGTAATACTTGCAAGATAACATCCTGTGGCATGTGCACAAGGAATTACTTCGACATGAGCATTCCTGTGGAAAGGTCAGCCCCAATTCCTTTTTCCCCCACTAATTTGATCCAGGAACAGCAGAACTACATTACATGGGCAAGGGCTGAAATAGAGAGACTAAAGCAAGAAGTAGCCAGTGCCAAGTTACTTGCAGAAATCCAAATGGAGACCCTAAAGAAAGAGTTTTCTGCTAAAGAGGAAGAGATGATTAGAGCTCACAGTGCTGATAAATTGGAGGTTGATACTGAAAACGAGGAACTTCAGCTTAAAATTGACCTCTTAGAATTGGAGAATAAAGATTTGAAGAAAAGACTTGAAAAATCCGAGGAAGAGCAAGAAGAACAAATACCCTTATATCCTGAGGAAGAAGAAGAATTGCACATTCTAATTGACTCAGGAAAAGAAAAGGTATTCTCTATCGAGGAAGCAAAACAACCAAAACTGAAAACGAATGGACTTTTCAATTTGGTAGTTGAACTAATGATACCAGGAATTGAAAGCTTCAAGGTTAATGCTATTCTGGACACAGGCGCTACCACTTGCTGCATTGATCAGGTATCAATACCTCCCCTAACTATTGAAGATAATACATTTATTGTTAATTTCATCGGGATCAATTCCAAGACAACAGCCAATAAAAAGCTGAAGTATGGAAGTATGAAAATAGGGGATCATCAATTTCGTATACCCTATACTTATGCTTTCCCTCTTGCATTGGGAGGAAATATTAATATGATTCTTGGATGCAACTTTATTCGAGCCATGAACGGGGGAGTTCGTATTGAAGGAAATGAGGTAACATTTTATAAAAATGTTACTACAATTCATACTCAACAAATGGTTCCTACTGCTGCTATTATTGAGGAACTAGATCTTGAAGAGGAGGAATATAATCAAATTCAAGAACAGGTATGTTTATGGCAACCTGGGCAATATTTGCAAGACTTAATTGCGGATTTGACTAATACAGGCTATATCGGGAATAATCCTATGAAATACTGGAAGTCAAATCAAGTTACATGCAGGCTGGATATTAAAAATCCTGATTTAACAATTGAAGATAGACCACTCAAGCATGTTACTCCCCAGATGCAGGATTCTTTCAAAAGGCACATCAAATCCTTATTGGATCTCAAGGTTATTAGGCCAAGTACCAGCCGACATCGAACTACTGCAATCATCGTTTATTCTGGTACAACTATGGATCCAAAGACAGGAAAAGAAACCAAGGGCAAGGAAAGAATGGTCTTTAATTATAAAAGACTAAATGACAATACTCATAAAGACCAGTATAGCCTTCCTGGAATCAATACCATAATACATCGAGTTGGCAGGAGTAAGATTTATTCAAAATTTGACCTTAAAAGTGGCTTCCATCAAGTAGCTATGGATCCCGAGTCAGTTCCATGGACAGCCTTCTGGGTACTGATGGTCTCTTTGAATGGCTTGTTATGCCATTTGGTCTTAAAAATGCTCCTGCCATATTCCAACGCAAGATGGATAACTGCTTTAAAGGTACCGAAAAATTTATAGCAGTTTATATTGATGATATATTGGTTTTCTCAGAAAATGAAGAGGAACACAGGGAGCACCTTAAGATTTTGTTAATGATTTGCCAACAAAATGGGTTGATACTAAGCCCAACTAAAATAAAAATTGGCAGCCCAACAATAGAATTCTTGGGGGCTACTATTGGGCATTCAAAAATCAAGTTGCAATCCCACATAATATCTAAGGTTGCTGATTTTGATAACAAAGATCTCCAGACAACAAAAGGGTTGCGATCTTGGCTGGGAATTCTTAATTATGCCCATTCTTACATCCCTAATTTAGGGAAAATACTGGGTCCTCTATATTCCAAGACATCTCCAAATGGGGAGAAACGAATGAATTCTCAGGATTGGGCATTGATAGAAAGAGTGAAAGCAATGATCAAGCAACTCCCGGATTTGGTAATTCCACCAGCAAGCTGTTTTGTTATTATTGAATCAGATGGTTGCATGGAAGGATGGGGAGGGATTCTCAAATGGAAACCTCAAAAGTTCGATTCAAAATCTTCTGAGTTAATATGTGCATATGCAAGTGGGAAATTCTCTCCACCAAAATCTACCATAGATGCAGAAATTCATGCCATCATGAATAGCATGAACAGTTTCAAAATATATTATCTTGATAAAGAAGAGCTTTTGATCAGAACTGATTGTCAAGCCATTATAAGCTTCTTCAATAAAACGGCTCAAAATAAACCTTCCAGAGTTCGCTGGATAGCGTTCACGGACTTTATTACTGGCTTGGGCATTACTGTCCAGTTTCAGCACATAGACGGTAAAGACAATCATTTAGCTGATGCTTTATCTCGATTAGTTTGCTTTATCGCAGGGCCATGGATTCCATCCGAAGAGGATCTGGCTATCCTTACTCACTTCGAGGAAACGCTTGGACAACTGAAGTGCAGGCCTCATATTCAAGCTTCCCATCACCTAGCGGGCCTTATCCATTACTGGACCAGTATGAAGAGCTCGCCGAAGGAATTGGGCCAAGCACCAATACGCCCTATGAAAAAGACAAAAGACAACATATGGAGGACATCGAAGACACCGCAGCAAAGAATCTACTCAATAGCCTATGGGAACTCAAGCTTATCATCAACGCAAAAGAACAAGACTTTACCAGACGATGCCAGGTCAAAAGAGGACTACACCTTTATTTCACAGACGCTTTGCCAAAAGTGATGGAGACTAAAGAGGCATTATTGAGTGCCTTTATCCATGTGCAAGGAATCGTCCAAAGGATAAAAGACACACCACCATGAGAAAGCGGAGCAATGGTGGGCCCTCAAGATCCAAATAAATATTTGCATGATGGACCGAGCCTTGGGAGTCATCCATCTGTAAAAGCATAAGGCATTAGGTACTGTAAAGATAAGCATCATAGCTGTAAAGGGGTACGAAGAGATAAGGCTTTTGTGAGTGACGATGGGGCCCAATGAGCACCCGGTTCACAGCCTGACTTCTCATCATACTCTATAATAGCATCCTAGTTTCTCATTGCAGAACACATACCGCTTCACGATACAAGTTCTAATCTGAGCCTAAGTTTAAACATTTGTAAGTTGTCTTTCAGCAAGTTCAAGTTCCTTTTCTTATAATTTAGTCTTGTACTTTCTCTCTTTTGTACACTATCTAAGTTATTTGAAAAGACGACGTTTCCGCAACTTTTTGGTATCAGACGCTGGGAAACCTGTTGTGATAAGGCGACCGGGGAACGACGGGTGGATTGCAAAAGAACATGTCCTAACTTGGTAGCAAGGCTTGGGAAGCCGTTTATAAATCCAAGGGCACACCTGTGTGAGCAAGAAAACCTCTAGAACCCTCTAAGCTGTAAGCATTAGTTTTCAAAGAAGATGATAAAAAGGGCAAGGTTATAATTGTGTCTATGTCTAGACGCTGGGAAGAACACATTCAGGAGTGGTATACTAAATCCCATACCTCGAACCTAGAATACCTTGACTTAGCAAAAACTGAAAAACAACCCACAAAAAGAGAACTAGCTCATAATATCTCGGTAATATACGATCGAGTTTGTCTTTCCTGTAGAGTGCATCTTAAAAACTTCAAACAGATACAGGAACAGTTAGAAGAGGTAAAAACTGAAAACCAGAACCTTAGTAAAGCTTTGAGAAATCTTACCAAGGAAATCCTGGAAAACAAACCATTAACTAAAAGGCAGCTAGAGGAGTTGGTTATAAAAATAACAGAGCAGCCTAAGTTAATTGAGCAGCAATCATTACAACTTTCGGAAGAATTAAAAAGAAAGGTAGATAGGGTAGAAACCCTACTCCACAAAATAGAAAATTGGGTCTCTTCATGAGTTATATAAACACTAAGGCCACAAACTCTTACAAGGAAGCTCTGCAGGCTACTGAAGAAATAGAAGCACCAGCAATTGGCTTCTGTAAACCGGCTAAACATAAAGGAGGTATTAGTAGTAATACTGCAATTATTAAACAAGCTAATACACAGATTCAGCTACTGGTTACTATTCTGGAAAAACTTGAATCTCTTGAAGAAAGAATCAAGAAGCTTGAGGAGAGGGGACTGCCACAGCAACAACCCCTTCCAGAAACTTTAATCCAAAGTCTCACTGATAGGGTCAAGGCCTTATCCATTCAAGAGAAGCCGAGGGAAACAAAAGGAAAGCTAAGGGTTTTCACTGACCCTTTTGAAATTCTAAAGGAAGAGAAAGCCAAATTAAAGAAGTAATGACTTCAAGGGCTCCAAACCCCCCAGTAACAACTATAACAAGAACGGAGGGGGCACCTCTATTTGAAGATCAGGTGAGAGAATACCGGCAAAATCAGAGGAGGAGGTACAACGCTCATAGGGCGATACAGCAAGCAACCAGAAGAATAATAGGAGGAACATACAACAATTCCTTGGAACAACAGCTAGACCCTCAGGTCCAGCTAAGACTTTCCATGTATGAGAGAGCCTCCATAGTACCAGCTGAAGTTTTATACCATTCCCGAAGAGATGATGCACACCATAGAGTGTACGTCCACAGATCTGAAGAAGCAATGCTGGTCACTAGTAATCAGGTGGATCGAGCTTTCATACAGCCTGAAAGCTACACCCAGCTGCAAAGAAGTGGAATGCGCTTTCTACATATGGGTGTTATACAAGTGCGAATTCAAATCCTGCACTGACAGGAGGAAGGAACGCTTGCTCTCGTTGTCTTTCGAGACAATCGATGGCAAGGTGATCAAGCCATTTTCGCCACAATGGAAATTGACTTAACTCATGGAAGTCAATTAGTGTACGTTATCCCCGACACAATGCTTACAGTTTCTGACTTTTATAGAAATATACAAGTGTCTATTCTTACAAGGGGATATGAAAGCTGGAGAAATGGAGAAGCCAATCTACTCGTTACTAGGGGATTGGTAGGACGACTATCTAATACTCCTAATGTGGGTTTTGCTTATGAAATACAAAATGTTGTAGATTATTTAGCAAGCCATGGTGTAAGAGCCCTTCCAGGAAGAAGCTACAACACCAGGGATGTCCTAGGACATAACTGGATCATTCGCCAGTCGTCAGTAAATATACCAATGCAGCCCACAGAAGTCAACACAAGGAATCTGCTTGATGGAAGAATTTCACTGCAATTTGATAATTACCAAGCTGCAACTTCATCATCACCACCGAAGTTCAACTCGAAAGATGAAGAAATACAGTCAGATGAGGAAGAAATTGCAACTCATACCATTGCAGTATTTATTGAAGAAAAGCGACCTGAAGAAGAACTATTGGTAAGAAGGTTATCCTCATTAGCAGTGCTTCCCATCAGAAGAACACCAGGAGCAGCGGGATATGATATTGCTATAACACATGCACAAGACATACCTGCTAATGGAAGATCTTTATTACAAACTGGCCTTTGCATACAAATTCCTCCAAATACTTATGCTCGGATAGCCCCCCGATCTAGTGCAGCATTAAGAGGAATTATTATTATGGGAGGCGTCATCGATTCAGACTTCCGAGGGGAGGTAAAAATTATGGCTTTCAATACAACAAATGATGATATGATTTTAGAAAAACAGGAGTACATTGCTCAATTAATCTTGGAGCGAATTGCTACACCAATTGTTCGAGAAGTGGAAACTCTGGGGACAACTTCTCGAGGGAATTTGGGCTTTGGCTCAACAACAGCAAAGCATGTTTGTTCCAAAACCAAGGCAAATCCTCAATGCACAGGTTGCTATTACTGCTGTAGCGATGAAGAATGTGCAGGCGAGTATGATTTCTATGTTGCACCAGCAAAGGAGTGTATGCCACAGCCTGCTTCTATCCCTGAAGATAAAGGTAAGGGCATTCTCCAAGTCAAACCTTTTCCTGAAGAAGAATTAAACAAATTACAGGAGGAAGCAAGAAAATATAGAATTGAACAACATAAGTTTTATGAAGAAGAAGCCTACCTCAAAATCCTGGATGGACCGCCCAACATGCAATATTACAGGGCGACTACTAACAGAATACTTTGTAACTCCAGGCAATACAGACGTGAGTTATAGCGGGAGCTAGATAAGATTAACTCTCAGACCTCTTCTGCCTCATCATCCACCAATTCCACACATTTCCTATGTGTTTTCACTGATGATGATGATAACTCTACTGATGACTATCTGGATTATCTACAATATCTAGCCTTGCAGGATACACCTAGATATCCAACCCCTGAGGATGAATTTACCAATCCATTCGCGGAAGGTGGTGAATTTACCAATCCATTCACGGAGGACAACGGGCAGTTTCTTTTGTACACTAGACTTGAGGGAGATGTTTATGATCCCGGGCCAGCTTGTGTGTAATCTGGCCCGGCAGCCTGGCGCTCAGCTAGAAGGGAGGTGGCTAGTGAGCTGAACGATCCCGTTAGATAGGGGGCCAACGGGCTTAGGCCCCCTGGGCTTCCGCGTCGAGGCCCACATAGTCCTATAGCAGCCCTCTCCTAAGTTAAGTGGTTTAAGACTCACCTAGGTTCGACTCCCCGCCGACGCGTGGCGGCCCACGCTCCGGGAATAAGCCCGAGCCAAAGGAGATGTTACTCAGTGTCCCAGTCGGCACCCTCCTAGGCCCTCAGCCGGCCTCGTTACTCAGTGCCCCAGTCGGCACCCTCCTAGGCCCTCAGCCGGCCTCGTTGCTCAGTGCCCCCTATAACGCCCGCCCTTATATCTACTCTCGGGGCGGGGTTACGTACAATCAATCATATAATTTTACATAACATAAAAAGCAAAAGTGCAAGGACTAAGTAATGAGCATGCTTGTTTAAAACTATCAAGTGATATTTACAAGTGCAAAGCATACTAGTCAGTGCATGCCAATCAGATATTATGCTTTAATGAGTAGAACATGGTAGGTGCATAGCAAGTTCAGTAACACATAAATCATGATAGTGAGGTTATACATTCCATTGCAAGGCATCATGAATTCACATCCTAGAACCTCATTTAGGAGCATAGTCATAGGTTTTCATGCCTAATAACAGTTCATAAGATTGAGTCTAAAGGAAGTCTAGAACATCATGTGAAATATCTTAATCAAGAGGTATCCTATAACATGATAGGTTCACAAGTAGTTCAACTCACAACATAATCAAACAAAATCAAGTATAAGAGTAATCCAAGTGTAATCACTAACATTCAAGAGTACCATCCCTAATCACTAACATTCATTATAAAGGGAACATAAGCATAGTAAAGTAGATATAAGAATCTTTCTTTCCCGAGCCACCACCCCACACATCTTCAGCCCTCCTGCCTCTTCCTTTAGTTTAAGTGTCCCTTACCCTTATCTGCAGCATAAGACAACACATAAACTAGTAAGCACAAATGCTTAGTAAGGATCCTGTCCTACTCGCAAAATCCATACGGAAGAATACAACATGTACACACAATGAATCATAAGCATGAGTTTATCATAGCATACTAAACATCAAAGTTCTAAGCAAGCAGTATAAAGTATCTTAAGCATACCTTTCACATATAATAAATGTTTTCAAAACAATTCCATAAAGGTATTACTTAAAAATACTTCAACATCATATAGGGCCCTGTTGTGTACCACATCAAGCGCGTTCCCTAATGAATTGGGGTAGCGAGCCACCAACCTATTAGAGCAGGACCCTTCCGTCCTACCGGAGCCATGACCTTCAGTTAACATGTACCCCGGATTTGTTTAACGACCCCCTTCCGAGTCGGCTACACAACTTTCAAAGTAAAATACTTATCATGCTTTTACATATATGCTAAGAAGTACTCCAAATCCACTCTCAAGGGACACACCACTCTTCAAGGGTGCTCATGATACCATAGGGACACACCACACAACATAAGGGGTGCTCTTGATCCCATACTTAGTGGAGTATCCTTTCAAGCATTTTAACATACACATCACATGCAATTCATAAGGGTGCCCCATGGGCTATAAGACATGCTCATACATACATCATATTTCAACCACTTAAACATACTTTATATATGACAAGATTGGTCACATAAATCATATTCATATCATAGGAAGTGGTAGAATGCTTCATGGGTTAATTAAATTCTTCCCAACCCTAAAACTAGGGTTTGGCCGAAAGTCATAGGGTAGGGGTAGGTTAGGTTTTTAACATCAAACATCCCATACAAGCATCACATATATATACATCATGTATCATACTAAGCATAGCATACATCATGGGGTAATCAACCTTCACAACCCTAATGTTCATGCCTTGGCCGAATATTACATGCTAGGGAAAGTTAAGTTTTCCAATCAAGCATTCCATTTAAACATCACATGCATATACATATCATCTTACTAAACATAAGCCTATCTCATAGGGTAGTTTAACCTTCACAAACCCTAACATCTTCATGTTGGCCGAATGGTGTAGGGTAGGGGAAATTAGGGTTTTTGAAATCGAACATTCACACAAACATTTACACAAACACCTTACATACATATCATGCAACATATTAAGCATAGAATACATCATAGGATAATCATGCAATCCTAAACCCTAGTTCTTCATGCTTTGGCCGAATGGTGTAGGGTAGGGAAAATTAGGGTTTTAGCAATCAAACATTCACACAAACATTTACACAAACACCATGTATACACTATCATGCAATACACTAAGCATAGGATACATCCTAGAGTAATTCAATCCCTCACTAACCCTAGGGTTTTGTTCATCCCAACATGAAGGGAAAACAACATATATATATATACCCTAAGTCCCAAGGGGTCTCCTCATGCATCAAGGAGTAGCCAAGACCTCCCTCTTGGGGGTGGTCGAAACTTGCACAAGGGATACTCCCTTTTTCGAAAACAAGGAAGGAGAAGGAATCATACAACAACAATTACACTGCAGGAGAGGGGATACTTACATCCTTTCGCTTGAAATTCACCTTCTCTAAATCCTTAGGGTACCCTTGGTTGAAGGAGGGGTGAGAGTTCCCTTTGCTAGAACTTCTCTAGAACCCTTGGCCCTAGTAGAGGGCAAGATCCTTGGATGGGGTCTTCTTCCTTCCAATTCCCTAGGGTTAGAACCCTAGGGTGTATTTTCGAAAAATGAAAAGGGAGAAGGCTTCTAGGTTTTCGGTGGGGAGAGTGGGGAAGAAGAAGAATGGGAGTTCTTTCTCCCTCTCTTATTTATACTATTCTCATGAAGGGACATGTCTTTTCACTTCCCCAGCTTTAACTAGCATGTTTCTTATTCTCTCAACATGAAACACTCTTGGTGCATTAGCTAAGACATGGTTAGTGTAACTAGGAGGTTCAAGGTTCGATCCTTGCTTCCTCCTTTCTACACTTTCTTTTTATCACGTTTTGTACTAATCCACATCAAAGCCCATTAAGCCAGGCCCATCATGACATTTCATAATAATGTTTCATGAATTCATAACATTACGTATGGGGAAAAATTGGGGTGTTACAGCCCCAATCGGCACCCTCCTAGGCCCTCAGCCGGTCTCGTTACTCAGTGCCCCAGTCGGCACCCTCCTAGGCCTTCAGCCGGTCTCATTACTCAGTGCCCCAGTCAGCACCCTCCTAGGCTCTCAGCCGGCCTCATTACTCAGTGCTCCAGTCGGTACAACCACTCCCTGACCTTGGACTACCAGAAGTTGTACGGGGTCGGCGCAGGGCCTTGGTCATCCTGGTCCCCAGCGGCGGATATCTCGCCGAGGTATTGATCTGCCTGCCACATCTTGCCCCCCGTACCTCGACCACATGCCCTGGTGTCAGGCCGAGCAACGACGCCGACTCTTAAGTTGACAGTGCCCTTTTCCTTAATACAGCATGTGCCACTTTACCCTGCCATCACTGGACATGCATTACCCTGTCCTCGCTATACGATAGCAGGCGGCAGGCGGGGCAGAACCTGTCAGCTTCCCCGGCTACATATACCTCTCACTCCGTATTTCCCAGGTACGTGCGATAGTGCAATTTTCATACTGTTCTATTGCCTCCCATCGTCACCGTCGTGTATTGACTTGACCGTTGGAGTGCTTGGCCGGGGATTTTTTCCGGCGGGTTCTAACGGTCTTTGCCTTGCAGGTTGGAAACGACCCAGCTCGTCAGGCCACCTCATCGACCTCGCCCTTCTCGGAGGTTCACTCAGCTGTAAGGACGTCCGACTCACTTCGCGATAGGATCAGTCGCAATCGTGAGGAACGTCAGAGATGAAAGGAAAAAACCCCTTCTCTCGGGTTGAATGATGGCAGAAGATGTGGCGCTAGGAAGGCGATGGTGTCTGTGAATGTCTGGAAAATGGATCCCTGGAGTTGGATGGAGTGGATAAGGAAGGATAAACCCTTAAACCCTGATAGTGGGTGGAGCTCCGGCAGCCAGCGACGGTGAAGATGATTGGAATAGTCTTCCTGATCTGCTCTCGTGCATGTCATCCCTGTAGCTGAAACCGTGATCTCCATGCACTGTAGCCTCGTCAAACGTAACGGTAACTTCTCAAATTAACTGAGTTGAGTGGACGGCTGAGATGATCCCAGATTTGATTCAACGGTGAGATTTGATCTAAATTTGATCAAAGCTTCAGATCTTGATCAATGATGAAGATCTACTTCCCCGTGGCTTGGATGGACCAGATCATTGACAAATGTCTCAGATCACTCAGATCTTGGATGAACAGTCTATATTGCTCCAGAGCTTGATCTCCTCATTTAAATTCAGATTTGAGCCCAACTTGAATCGATCTGACTTAGACGCATGATTCTTTGATGTCTACTACACGTATAACAATCAAATATTTAGATAAAATACCATAAATATGATATAATTTGCATCAAAAGCTAAAAATGGATACAACTCGTAAACACCTGATATAAATGTGAAATTAACACATGAGAAAATCAAAAAGCATGGATATAAGAGCCTAAAAAATGGAACAAAATAATAGTTCCCAATCCCCCCCCCCCCCCTTACATCCTGGACAAGCAAACAAAATAAAAAAAAATGTTAAAATATCTCTCAAATAATTTCTTAATAATACCTTGAAGATAATAAAAGAAAATTACCTAGGATCATTAAGTTTGCAGGATCAAAACAATCATGAGTCCAATTCTTACATTAGTCAGTAAACATGGTGATTTCAAACTACTTAGTGGATTAAGCATGAAAAGTGCCTCAGAAGATTTTCATGTCCAGCTCTCAAAAACATGTGTAAAAATGAAGTTCCACTCAAAGGCTGCTCATGACACTTTACTATCGTAAACTTACTTATTTTCTACTTCTCTATCATTGTAAATACAAAGTATGCATGAATCAGTAGGATTTATTAAGAATTGAAATAAGATGAAGGAACTAAGTGAAGAAATCGCAGGGTCGGCCCTGGGCCAAGGCAACCAGGGTGCATGCCCAGGGCCCAAAAAACATGGGGGCCCAATATATATTTATATATATATATATATATATATAATGATGCAGGCAGCGAATTCGCATCACGAATTCGCTGCGCGAACTCGCTGGCGCCGACGTGTAAACGTCCGACCTGGCTTTCTCTCTCCGAGCGAATTAATCCAGTCAAAGCAGCGAAACTTCTCCCGCGTGCGTGCTTTTCCCCCTTCGACGCAGAGCCAAAAAAGCCCTAGCTTTCCTGTCTCAGCCCACGTTTTTCCCCTTCCTCCAGACACCAGCCCTAGTTTTCTCTTCTCCTTCCTCCGGACGCCAGCCCTAGCTTTCCTCCTTCGACGCAGAGCCAGCCCACGCTTTTCCCCTTCGACGCAGAGGCATCGCAAACTCGTCTCCTTTTCCCCCTTCGGCTCCTTGGTCCTAAAGTCCCACACTGGCCGGCGAAGAGAAGAGGCGACAAGAAGAGAAGAGGCGACAAGCAGAGAAGAGGCAACAAACAGAGGTTTCCAAGGTAGAGTTCTTTCCTACTGTGGGTGCGATTTTTCTCCCGTGTCGCCGCCCTCCTCTCCTCCGACAATCTCGTTCGATGCGTTTTGCTGTGAACCACCTTATTATTTTTGGTAGTTCATACGAAGGTGGCTTTGAAACATTTCCTGTCGATGGACCACACTCATCGTTTCCTGTCATGTTTGTTTTTGAGTTTCTGGATGAATGGAGATGCCAATCTTTCAGTTGAAGAACACATACCTGTTGGAACGTGCTGAGGGAAACTAAAATGGTGCCTCCAATCGACACACTGTACTTCCTCTCCGGCAGCGGCGCCACCTTAATCTTCATGTTGCTCGGCGCCAGGGCCGGTTTGTCGTGAACCTATGTTCATTAGAAAGAACCGGTTTTGTTGTGATTATATCCTTATGCTACCATTAAGAACTTGAATATTATGTTATTAACTTGATGTTTTGTTGTTCCCATGATCATTCATTCTGGATTCTGGAAGTGTAGGTTAAGGGTTTAGGTTGCATTCATCCATGATTCTAAACCATAAATATGACTCTATCTATGTTCATTAGAAAAAATCTGATTTTGTTGTGATTATATTTTTGTGCTACTGTTGTTAAGGATGTGATTTAGTTTTGTTAGATAATTGATCCTAAAGTAAATCACCAAGAACTAGTGGCACTTGGTTAAGAATCTGGAAGGTTAATTCAAGATCAGTGATTCTTTTATGAATGACATGAATAGAGTTTATTTGCAACCCTAAAACTAGAGCTTTATCGTTGTTCCTTTTTCCCCGTTCACTCAATGATTCGCAATCCTAAAACTAGAGACATGAACAGAGTTTATTTGTTCTTCGCCCCACTTCAATGTTGTCTCAAAACCATATTCCTAAAATTGCTTGCTTGTTACTGCATTGTGTTTGTAAATATAAATGACTATAATTACTAGCAATGTTAAGCTTAAAACTCTATCTTACAACAATGTATTCTGTCATGTCAAACTCATTGTAGAGTAACAGATTCTATTGTATCTCCATATGTATATTTGTCTGACTCTTATGTTCTATTCTATCGTCAACTCTCATGTTATTTAATATTTTTAGTTAATTTTATTTGTTAATACTTGACATGCTTAACTTTCCCTTGATATATGATGTAAGATACCCTAACGATTTCAATCTACATTGAACATGGTCATTGAATTTTGTCGATTTAATGGTACTTAAAGTTTTTTCTTGTAAAATCTGATTGTAGGTGAAAGAACTTAATTTGTATGGTTCCTTTTAATTACTCTGAATGAGTTCTTTTAATTAGAATGTATTTCATCAATTTGTGGTAATGTATTTCATCAATTTGTGGTCGAATACTTTGTTTTATTTTTTTCCCTTTTGCTCAACTAATAAAATTTTGAATATTAGGTTGTCATTTCATGGGATCATCAAGGAACAGCAGCAATCACAATGCCAAATTTGAAAATGTAACATGTAGGGAATGTGGACTAAGAGCATTGGTGTTAGTATCTAGATCGACCAAGAACCCAGGAAGACTCTATTATGGATGCAAGCATCATGGCTGGTTAAAGTGGGTGAACGACGTGGCTATGTTTGATGAAGATAGCAATAATATCAGTTTTAGGAGTTTGGCAAGAGTAGAGACAATACAGTCAAGGTTAGGGAGTCAACATATTTCTGATCGTGATCATAATCTGGGAAATTGGAATGGTTCGAGAATTATCATGGTATTAGTGATTGTGAACTTGATGCTTTTGGCTATGTATCTGATTTGTTTGTTAGTTCATCTAGTTAAGTAGTGGTTAACTAGTACTAGTATTGTAATGTGATAAAAAAATATAATTCTAGAAGCACAATCTATTTAATGGTTGTAACTGAATTTTTAGCTATGTGTTTGATTTTTTGGCTATGTATCAGTTAATGATATCTGAATTTTTAGCTATCTATCTGAATGGTATCATCCAGAATGAGGAATTCATTTTAGAGCCTCTTGATTATGATATGGAACCAATGCATCCCATAGTGTGGCTCAGTTATAGAGCCTCAAATGGGTAGGAAAAAGACCGGTGGTGAACTTGTTAAAAAAAAATTATAGAGCCTCAAATATGGTGGCGTGATCATTCACTGAAGGGAAGTTCATGCACTGAATGGAGGGGAAACATATTCATCTTGCATTAGAACAGCATTATTGAATACAAGAAAATTAGAGAGCACTAACAACTCAATCATTTACAAGCAATACAATTTGTTTACAAGCAATACGTATAAAGAAGCCACTAATAACTCAATCGTTTACAAGCAATACAATTTGTTTACAAGCAATCCATATAAAGAAGACACTAACAGCTAGTAGATAAGCCGATCGATTTCGAAGCTCCCCGACAATGCTGATGCACGCAATATCTTTGAAAAAACAGCTTGAATTTTGCTGCTCTTCCAGTTTTAGGTTTCTAAATCTTTGACAGAAGAATAAAAATGACATCTCAATCTACAAGATTTAGTTTGCTGCATGAACTTAATTTAGAAAAATTTCTCGATCCAAATTACATTCTATTTCATGAAAACAATCTCAATCCATTCCAATTCAAAACTTCATAACAAGCCACTCATTGTTCATACATGAATGATGCCTTGCAAAAATACAGATAGTCCTCTGAAGCTCTAGATACTCCAGCCACAGATATCTGATATGGCCTACCGATCGAAAATCATTTAGACAGGGAGCTAATGTGCAAGTGCTCCATCAGGAATGGCTTTGTCGATGATGTATAGAAAGCGTGAAATATATAAGAATCATTGTGCCCAAGCTAGACCTGAAATATTAAAAGAAAAGAGCGGCATAAGCGTATAGAAAAGAAATGAATATTTATATGCATAAATCAAAGTTTTAGAATTGAGATTGTCTGACTGAAAACAATGGTGAACTTTGAACAAGATTGGTTACTTCATGGTTAGAGTACATGACTACATTTAATGATGATTGAACTCGTTTTTGTGTTTTCCATTTTTAGTTTGGTTATTTCATGGTTAGAGTACATGACTACATGTAATGATGATTGAACTCGTTTTTGTGTTTTCCATTTTTAGTTTCTAGATTCAGGATGATTTATCTAAAAGACTATGAACAATGAAATAAAAATTAATCAGTAAGACATTGAAAAGATAGGCATACAAGAGCATGCAAAAAATTTGTAGATTTGAGCGCGCACTAAAATTGGTGATACTTACAAAGAAGCAAACAGGAGAAGGATTCTCCTGGGATTGATGGTAGTTAAGTGGTTCAATTCCTTAGCCTTGCATCACAAACATCAGACATAGCGTTCGGCACTGAAGATTGTTTAAAATGCTCCATTTGAGAACATGCCACTGTTAAGGAAGAAACAGATAGTTCATTCTTAGATCGAGTCTTCAGACCATTCAAATTCATGAAAAAGTTAAGTGAGCCATCATTTAATCATATTCAAAATGCAAAGGTTCAATTCAAACATCACATGCAGTGGAATATTGGAATAGCAAATAGCAGCTACTTCACTTGTCTTTTGCAATCTTGATGCACTATAATAATCCCAGAAAAAAACTAAAGCATCAACCACCTCATTTAAATTTATTTTTATCCCCAAATAGCATCAGTAGCTAACCTTTAATAGCAACTCTTTTGGTTGCATCATCTGAATCTTGCTAAAGGGAATACGATAAGGTCAAAAAACATCACCAATTCATTAGAAAATTAAAGTTCCTCAACAGAAAATAAAAAGCACATCAAAATCCACAACTACAAATATTATTTGAAAGTTAATCACACACCTTTGCACAACTAAACAGTTATAATCCACAAATCTTCACCTACAAGTCATCTTTGCATACCTATAACAAAGAATTCGATAATTAGTATATAAAGTATAAATTATATCAATTGCTAAAGCATAATAAAACAAACCTTCTTTTGGGTCTTAGAAATTGATTTCTTCACAATTTGTTCTATCTTAGACTGTTTC
The DNA here is from genome assembly GCA_024364735.1 of Boesenbergia rotunda. NCBI lineage: Eukaryota > Viridiplantae > Streptophyta > Magnoliopsida > Zingiberales > Zingiberaceae > Boesenbergia > Boesenbergia rotunda. Next base: position 92,031 of record JAGFNQ010001510.1, read on the forward strand.
CTCTTTGTGGGTGGACGACCTCGAGATCGAACTTTTAATGGAGAGTGTATCACTTTTGCACTAGATGTAGATTCTTCATTCAGTTTTTCACAATCTTTTTCAGCTCTTGAATGATCAATAGCAAATAACTTTTCACGTGCGTCTTTCAAGATTTCCACCAAAAGAGAATAACTATTTTCATTTCTTGCCCCAAGTTGTTGAACCTCCTGAATCAATGGAGTGAGAAGTTTATTTCGATGTCTTTCTCCATCACAAGCATAATCATCATAGATGTTAGTGATACTTTGATATCCACGCTTAATATCTTTACGCCATCGGTCCATAATATAATTTATAGGAATTTCAATCACCTTATTTTTTATCAACACAGATATCACATGCCTACATAGAATTCCTCGAAACTCAAATAGACGACATAGACATTTCACTTGGCAATTTAACTCGGTGTAATGCACACTAAAGGAAACATCTCGTAAGGGTTCTCCATTTTTTCCTAACATTGTTTCTACGACTTCAAATATCAAAGTTGTCCCTTCTTGCTTGACCAATGAGGTATTGCAAAACATTAATCCTCTTACTTCATCTTGGAACAACTTAAATAAGTTGTTAGTATAGAATCTTTGAAATTGCCTTTCAATAGGATAACCAGTTATTACTGGTATGCAAGAATTAAAAGAACCAAAATCCAAACTTTTTTCCTTTTCAATCTTTTTTTTCAAAGCATTATCATACTGCTCAACAAATTGCTTTAAGGATGTTTTGGAATGAACATAGTCATCAAAAAAAGCATTCATGCTTTCACTTCTTTGAGAAGTAGACATACCTGCCCAAAAGGTATCTTTGACATATACAGGTATCCATCTATTACGTTCTTCATACAGAGCTTTCAACCAATCATTATTCTGTAAATTAAACTCATCAATCATTTTCATCCAATTCTCTTCACATTTATCAACTGTCAGGGAATTATAAACAATGTTCTTCAATTGCTTCTTTATCAATTTATACTGAGCATGACCACTTAATTTTGCTGGAAGTTTTTTCATGATATGCCATAGGCATAAACGATGATGAGAATTTGGAAATACCTCTGCAATTGCAATTGACATGGCACGACATTGGTCTGTGATTATAGCCTTTGGAGCACGTCCGAGCATACTTGTCAACCACGATTTAAACAACCATATGAATGTTTCTGAATCTTCGCTTGATAATAATCCACAGCCAAGCAAAATAGATTGACCATGATGATTAACTCCAATAAATGGAGCAAATGACATCTCATAACTATTTGTCAAGTAGGTTGTATCAAAAGTCACAACATCAGAAAAATAATCATATGCAGCCCTACATCTTGCATCTGCCCAAAAAACATTTCTTATTCGAGAGTCTCCATCTAAATCAAGCACATAAAAAAATTTGAGTTTCGACTTTGCATGCGACAAAAATAAGTACTCAAGGCTTCAGCATCTCCATCCCCTAACCTCAATCTTCTAGCTTCTAAAATATAATTTCTATACTTTCTCTCATCAAATGATAAATTTTCATAGCCTCCAGCCTCAACTACAAATGAATGAAAACTTTTACTCAAAGTTATTCCAGCTTGATCATAATAATTCCAATTTTCTCTTTGTAAAAGAATCCAATACTTTATTGCATCTAAAGTGTCTTGACTTTCCGGGGCTCAAAATATGATTATGCTCAAGGTAGACACTAGTGATCACAAAACTTTCATCATTCTTAATAACAACATTAATCTTAGCTTTGCAATTCGTTTTCACAATAGGTCGAGGGTATAAAACATTTTTTGCTTTAGATACTGTCTTACCATGTTTGGCACATCCAATAGAGAAATATTTTTGCTTCCCATCCTCTCCATTTTTCCCACCTAATTTGGAAATACCAAAACCAATATTCTGAGCATAAGATTTATAAAAAGATCGAACCTCCTCTTCAGATGAAAAAGTCATTCCAATCTCAGGAATTTTGACTTCGACTTCTTTTAAACTAGATGGATCATGCATAGGCTCATTGCTACTCGCTGTCTCTTTTGAATCGTTGTTGCTTTGTTTTATGACACTTTCATCACCTACATTTAAACACAATTTTATGACAAATAAATAACTTAGCTCAAGTCAATAAGACAATTCAAACACATATGATACATTACATTTACATAACTTAGACGGCATTCGGCTTGGCATGCTAAATGTAAAGCTTAAGTCATTCAAAGAACCCTAATTCTCAACCCAATAATAAAACATTGAACAATCTATACATACCAGATATCGGTGTTTGACAATTTTCGATCGGATTGAAGGGAGATGGAAGGGAGAGGGGCTCCATCCTTCACGTGAATTTTCGCTGACCAATGCTCGCTGCGGACAAAAAAACACAACGAGAAGCCACAAATAAAATCAGTTTTTTTCTAATGAATATAGATAGAGTCATACTTATGGTTTAGAATCATGGATGAATGCAACCTAAACCCATATCCTACACGTCCAAAATGTTTATACTAAAAAACAAACAATTTCATTCATTTATGTTAATACCAGTTGTTCAATGCCACCTAAACATGTCAAACCATAGAACATCTATGTGCAAAATTTTTTAGGTCCAGCATTCCTTTTAGTCATCAATAATATCCAAGTGGAGAACATCTATGTGCAGTCGTGGTTCTTCTTTTCGTTCCCCTGCTGGTTCCTCTCTTGGGTTATTGATTTGGGCGGCTGAAGTGTGAGTATATAGAGAATAATTTCATTCATCCCAACAAATGCCACCAAAAGCATGAGCTGTTAGGAAGTTGAATTCTCTTTAGCTATTCCGGAAACTTTATTTTTTCATCTAGTTTTGCGTAATCTAAGAACTATAAATGAATAGGTTTAAAATGAAATATAGATCAACTAACGAAGAGAAGAGATAATGAGGAACCTCGAAGAACATTAATTGCGAATTCACTCTTTTTTCTTTTTCAAAAAAGAAGAGCAGATTAATTGATGGAAAATTTTTGTAAATAAAGAAAATTCATCTCGACAATTTTTCGACACCCACAATAGGAAAGAACTCTACCTTGGAAACCTCTGCTTGTCGCCTCTTCTCTGCTTGTCGGGAGGAAGGAGACGAGTTCGCGATGCCTCTGCGTCGAAGGGGAAAAGCGTGGGCTGGCGTCGGGAGGAAGGAGACGAGTTCGCGATGCCTCTGCGTCGAAGGGGAAAAGCGTGGGCTGGCTCTGTGTCGAAGGAGGAAAGCTAGGGCTGGCGTCCGGAGGAAGGAGAAGAGAAAACTAGGGCTGGCGTCGGGAGGAAGGGGAAAAACGTGGGCTGAGACAGGAAAGCTAGGGCTTTTTTGGCTCTGCGTCGAAGGGGGAAAAGCACGCACGCGGGAGAAGTTTCGCTGCTTTGACTGGATTAATTCGCTCGGAGAGAGAAAGCCAGGTCGGACGTTTACACGTTGGCGCCAGCGAGTTCGCGCAGCGAATTCGCGATGCGAATTCGCTGCCTGCATCATTACTCTAAATATATATATATATATATATATATATATATATATATATATACAGAGGTGATCTCCTGCGCCCCCAAAAAAACGCGACTGTGCGCGTCGAGACCGCGCGTGGGCGTTTTTTGTTTTTTTTTCGGACTTCGCTTAGTGGCTTTACTTTAAAAAAAAAATCAAAACTTTTCCCTCATCTCGCGTGGGGCTAGGGCGGAAACTTTTCGCCGCCGGTCTTCCTCCTCTCTCGCCGGAGTCCGAAGCCACGCACGCCGGAGGTAGAAGCCACGCAGAGCCCTCCTCTCTTGCCGCTCTTCCTCCTCTCTCGCCGGAAGCCACGCCTTTAGAGGCGCTCTTCCTCCTCTCTCGCTGGAAGCCACGCAGAGCCGCTCGCCGGACGCCGAACGCCGAAGCCACCCTCCTCTCTCGCCGGAAGCCACGCAGAGCCGCTTGCCGGACGCCGAACGCCGAGGCCACAACTACTCCTTCGAGGAGCTTCGCCGCGCCGAAGGCCACAGCCACGCAAAGTCGGGTGACTCTGGTCAGTTCCGGCATATCTTGCCTTTTACAGGTAGACCATCGCCTTCCATCTAATCGGTTTACAGACTCTAAATCAAGCTCCCCAATGTTAGTTGACAACTTATCACTGGATATATCTAAGGAGGAACTACCGCCATCACAGCTATTTGTTAATAGAAGTTAATCATGATGCTTCTTCATATATTTTTATATATCTATAGGAAACACTGAAAATTTTGCAATTGTCGTGTCTTATCAGTTGCATTAAATCTTGCTCTTGCCTTTTCTTTTGTATTTGTTGTTCTATAAACTTAATCGCATTTATCTCCTAATTTCTCATTGTCTACTTTACCTACAAACTTAGCCCTGTTTTTCAGAAATATATTAGAAATACTCTTAATTTTTGTAATAGTTATCTCTTAATTTTATTAAATCTTGGTGCTGGATATTCAGTAATCAGTACGAAAACATATAATATCATCTAATTCTTATCAACAATCTTGTATAATATATAATATTCTTGATGAGAAGATTGGAAACATACAATATTAATATATAACTTTTGAAACTTTGACAAACTTGGGCAAGGATAGTGTTACTTTGTTTGCCTAGTTAGGTCTTTAACTAGAAAAATACTGCATCATAAGCTAGACTAGACTTATTAATTTCTTTCTTGTCAATTTGTTTGCTTATTGGATGAGTTATAGATCCTTGTTACTATAACTGTGGTTGTTGTCAACATAAGTGTCTCCTTTACAGTGTTTGCTGAGTGTTTTTACAGTGTATGCTATGTTTTTACAATGGTTGCTGACTGTTTTTACAGTGTTTTTATAGTATTTTTATGCTGTGATTTTTTTTTGAAATGGACATTTGATTTAAAAAGTTATTTCTTGCAATATCATCATAATATGCAGAGTTTCCTACCAATGGATGAAATTTGCAGTGATGATCAGCTATATATTCCTCAAGTTGCAGATGATAGAAAGCCTAAATATGGGATGGAATTCTCATCAATAGATGAGGCATTTTCATTCTATAACCAGTATGCACGTGAATCTGGATTTAGTGCCAGGATACATAGTAGCAAGAAAAATAAGATGTCAAATGAAGTAGTGTGGAAAACATTTGTATGCTTTAAAGAAGGACAAACAGATGACCACCGAAATAAACAAGCAAAAGGTGATCATCCGATAAAGGAAAGAGCACGTGGCGAAGTTAGAACTGGCTGTAAATCAAAGATTTCATTTATCAAGAAGCAAACTGGACCCAATTGGGTTGTCACTAACTTCATGGAAGGTCACAATCATCCACTTTCGACTCCTTCAAAGGTACATTTGTTACGATCACATCGTAAAATAACAGCAGCCAAAAAAGCATTAACTCAACAGTTTTCAAACGCCAATGTTCCAACTTGCCAACAAATGCGATTATTGGAGATAGAGTATGGAGGGCCCGAGCGGATTGGTTGTTTAGAAAGAGATATCAGAAACTTTGAGAGAGATGTAAGAGATGAACAAAGGGGTATTGATGCAGAAACACTAATTGAGCTATTTGCGTCCGAAAAAGAGAAAAATCCAGCCTTTTTCTTTGAATATGAAACTGATTCAGATAGCAAATTTAGTAGGTGTTTTTAGGCAGATCATATATCAAGGACCGCTTACAGTGTATTTGGTGATGTGGTTGTATTTGATACAACATATAACACCAATAAATATGGATTGATTTTTGCACCATTTGTAGGAGTTAATCATCATCATCAGACAATTATTTTTGGTTGTGGCTTCATAAGTGATGAGAAATTTGAGTCTTTTGTTTGGTTGCTTACCAAGTTTTTAGAAGCCATGCTTAAAGGTGCACCAAATGTAATAATCACAGATCAGGATCCTGCTATGACAAAAGCTATTGCTCAAGTTTTCCCTCATACAGTGCATCGATATTGTTTGTGGCATATATTGAATAAATTTCCAGATAAATTGAATCCTTTGACTTTTCGTGACCACTATCAAAGCATTAAGAATGTCATTAGAAATTCTACAACACCTGATGATTTTGAGTGTTCATGGGAGCAGGTTATCAAATGTGCTAATTTAGAGGAAAATAATTGGTTGTCTTTGATGTATGAATTGCTGACATAAGTGGGTGCCAGCATATTTTAGCCATATTTTTTGTGCTGGAATGTCAAGTAGTCAGAGATCTGAAGGCTCACATGCATTTTTCAAGAAATATATTTCAAATAAGAATTCTTTGATGGATTTTATCACACGTTTTAATAGGGCATTAAGACACCAAAGGCACAATGAGTTAGTTGCAGATCATGTTGATATGAATGAGCATCCCAGGACTAAGACAAACTGGCCAATGGAATCTCAAATGGTGAAGTTGTATACAAAAAAGAAATGGATGGAGTTTCAAAGTGAAATGACTGAGAGTCATGGTTATTATGTGCAACAAGCTTCTATGACAGTTGACTCAGTTGTAGCATTTATGGGAGTTGACTTAGTGGTTTATCATGTAATGAAATTTCAAAGTTGTTCTTCCTCCAAACCAAAGGTTCTAACGCATGACAAACAGAGGGATCACATATCTTGTAGTTGTAGAAAATTTGAGTTTGATGGCATTCCATGTAGACATATGTTAGTTTTTTTTCGTATCAATCAAGTGTTTCATTTGCCAGATAAGTATATACTCAAACGATGGACACGAGATGCAAAGGTTGGAGCAACATATAGTTTGGGGGAGCAAAATTTCATTGATGATCCAGAAAGGGTTTTGATGTCAAGGCATTCTAGGTTATCGTATAAACCTTCACTATTAATTGATGATGCATCTTTGACTGATGAGGGGACAAATTTCTTGGATGAACAATTGGATTGTATCTATAGCAAAATTAAAGAGATGAATATTAATAGAATATGCGACAATGGAGGTCAAAGGAAGCAATCTATGGATGGGTCCCTGATAAGCACCATTTTATTGATTATTTTAATTGCTTAAATTCATGTTTGACCCATATTTTTATTGCTTAATTATGATTTTACCCTAGGTTTTGGAACTTTATCTTATTTTGGACTTAATTGCAAAATTACATATTTTTGGATTATTTGGCCACTAATTTTCTGATATATTTTTGTAGGCATGAAAGGATCCTGGACCGAGGGCATACTGGGTCAAACCTGAGTCGGATGTGAACCGGATCGAATTATCAAGCCTACGATTAATCCGGGCCGTCCGATTCAAGAGCGGCTAGATCTGAGCCATCCGGGACGATCTGAAGCAATCCGAGCTAGGGTTAGGGTTGATCAAGCTCTATGATCAAGATCTGAAGGTTTCATCCCAATCGGAGCTAAATCAACCGTTGGATCAAGCAAGGAGGGCTCTAGAGCGTCCATTCACAGATAGAGTTGATCTGGACCATCCTTTGCATATCTGGAGGATCCGAGCTACCACAAGGCAGATCTTGACCCTAGATCATCATCATTAAAGTTTGGCTTCAATCAGAGCAAGATCAGCCGTTGGATTTCATCAAATCAATCAGAGCCGTTCATTCTTAATTACTTAAGGAAATTTTTCCCAGCCTTCTCCTCGTCGCGTCTCCGCCGCTACAGTAGCCTTCATCGTTCTTCTTCAATTTTTCAGCGTTTTTCTCCATTTCCGGGGCGCGACCCCTCAATTATTCATCAAGATCATCTTCTGAATCTTTGGAGGTCATTTTTGTTGAAGAATTCAGCTCGACTTCGCGCCGGAAGAGGGTTGTTTGAGGGTTTCGGCAGCTCAGCAGTCCAGTCACTTGCGCCTCTTCCATAAGCCATTTCCGACCATCTGAGCCGGCTGTAGGGGTTCTCAGGTGAGCCCAGGTGGTCCGCGAATCACCACAGCAACCACCATCGACTGAGGCCAAGGAAATTGGGTTGAAATTCCATTATGACGCAGTTTGAGCAGAGTTCATCATGCGAAGCTGATTTCCACTGATTTGCTGAGCCTAGGGGTTTGAAGTCAGCTCTTGCTTGACGACCAAGAAGAATTTGAGCTTAGGGAAGATTGAGGAGTAGCTTAGATAGTTTAATTTCAGTTTCTTTTAGCTGTAAATTTCGTTTCAGCCTAGTTTAGTTACTGTGTTCGAATTTCAGAATTAGTTAACTTCGATTCTTAATGGTTTCTGCTTAATCTAGCTTTAATCCTTCTAGTTAAATAGTTTAGGAACCTATCTAGTGGATAGTTGTGTTTGATTTCAGTAAATTTTAGTTCAAATTTGTTGCGTGCCATTTCCTTGTGTGTGCCAAGTCATTTCTGAACTTTTCAGCTTGAGTTCTGATTTTTATATCTTCTTTCAAATTCGATTCTTGTTTAGCTCATTCCCTGCAATTGAAGACAACATTTAGTTCCTAATTCAATTGATTTGAGTTGTTTAGCAAGTTAGATTTATTTCTGCAGTTAAGTATAGCTTGTTTTGCATTGATTCTGTTTCGGCCATTTGATTTTTGATAACTCGATTTCCATTACTTCTGTTTAATTCATTTCTGCTATGCCATTTCTGCGTGCCAAGTCTCATTTATGAAATGGTATTAGTGAAGATTACATTGGAACTTGATTGCATGTGAAATCAGTCTACTTGTATGATAATTTTGCATCCAAATCTCTGCGGCATCACCATTTCTGAATCTGAGTGGCATTTTCTGCAACTCTTGGTGTGTAATGCATTCAGTTTGTAACTGAATTTGCTTTTCTGAATCAGAATTAAACACTAGCTCAGAGCACTAGTCCCAGCTTGCTTTGCCTGATCTGTAATCGACTTGTTTTTAACATTCCATCACTTGAATTCTGCATTCGGCAGAAGTAAGTATGGGCTGCAATGTTTCAATCTATTAATTCTGAAATTGTATCAAGTGATGTCTATTCTTGTGAATCTTAGTTGAACCTTGGATTGTAGCATTCTAGTTTGGTTTTTATGTCTGATTTTGTGTCAAATTCGTGGCTGCATACTTGCCATCCTGTTTCTGAAATTCTGCTGCAGATTTCTGAATTTGCTCAGCTTTCAATTCATTGGCTGTTTTGGGTTTGCTAAGTTGTTTGCTTTTTAGTATCAAGCTGAGTTTTGGGCATAAATCTTGTATCAGTTTATTCATAGATTGCTTATCATTTGGTTGGTTTTGATTTACAAATCCTGAAGTTGAACACAAGGTGTGATGTGCCATTGCATTTTTGTATTAGTTTGAAGTCTAAAGGTTGCAAGTTGTATTAATTGGGTAAAGTATCACTTGGTCAAGCTATTAATAGCCATCACATTGTTTATTTATTGCATTCCCGTTTTTAATTGCAACCCAAACCCAGATTTACATTCGAAACCCGAAAACACAAACGACACATAAATACAAGCGCGAATCAAACAACGTCAACTAGCCCCGAGAAAAATACGACCTGTGGCCCCTATATTACATTTTCAGTTTTTGATTGTAAAAGGGTTTCCAGCATTTCATTTATAAATTCTAAATCTGATGAGCCCATACATTTCGTGACACTTTAATCTAGTATATTTGGGCTCGTCAAATTTTTGGCGCCGTTGCCGGGGAAGCAACTAGTTGATTTGTTTGATTTTTGCTTGTATACTTTTTGACATATCATTGGGTTCTATTTTCTGTTGCTTTATCATTTGTATACGGTTGCTGCCATTTTTCTTGTTTGTTTTGTGACAGGGCTGCAAATTCAAAATGGGGTCAAAAGAGATAGAAGAGGCATTGGAGGAGTTAAAAAATGTGTTAAAGGGGTTGGACTACCAACTAGATCGTAAAGCTCAGTCATCTACTTATCAGAAGCTACCTCAGCCACAATTTCAGCCTCTCCAGCAATTTCATCAGCCAAATCAAGATTTCCAGCAGCCCTATCCTAATTTTCAGCAACCAAACTTTCAATTTCAGCCACAAGATCAACCATCATTTCAAAATTTTCAACCAAATCAGAATTTTCAGAATGGGCAGCCCCAATTTTCAGTTTTTGAGCAACCAAATCAGTTTTGTCAGCCACAATTTCAGCCTCTCCAACAATTTCAACAGCCACCACAGCAAGATTTCCAACAATTTCAGCCAAATTCCAGTAATTTCCAGAATTTACAGAATTTTCAGAACGGGCAGCCAATTTTCCAGAATTTTCAGCCCAGTTTTCAGCAATTTCAGCCTAATTTTCAGCAACCATTTCAGCAATTTGAACCTCAATTCCAGCAATACAATCAAGGGCAGCAAAGTTTTCAATCATTCCCAGTTTTTCCAGCGCAAAACCAACATAATTTTCAGCCTACACAGCCCTTGAACCAGTTTTCACAGCCCTACAATCAAGGGTTTCAAGGGCAGAATTTTCAGTCTTCGGCACCTAATTTTCCAGCTCAAAATCAAAACTTTCAGGGCTACATTTCCCAGCAAAATTTTCCAGCATATCAGCCCTCTAATCAGCCCTTTAATCAGCCTCAACAGCCATGTTTTCAACCAAATCAGCAAGCTCAAAATTTTCAGCCTACTTCATCCTTTCAAAATCAGTCAAGGAGCTATGCTAACCAAGGATGCTTTGAGAATATTAATGAGAATGAGGCTCAACTACAAAGAATGGAGGAGATTTATCAACAAGTTGTACAATATCATCAAAGGCAGCAAAGGCTTCAAGACATCGAAAAAGGCGTTGGACAATTTCTAGTCAAATGAATCAGATACAAGTTCAAGGTGACCCTAGTGCAAGGCCAAATCTTTCTTTAATGTATCTTGCAATTTAGAAGAAGAAGAAGAATAATACATTAAAGTCTGGGCACCTAGAGCATGCATTCCTCCGGAGACTCCTACTCAAAATCCAATTCCAAATTTTTCAGCTCCAGAAGAAGAAGTTGAAGCTCCACAGGACCATTCTAGACTTTTATTTTCTGATGATAGCATTATTGATGGTCCTAATTTTTCTGACACTGTTGTTGCAGATATTACAGGAGAAACATGCAGAGGAGATGATTCCATAGGTGTAGGGGATTGCACTAAGCCCCAGGGACCACCACAAGATTTAGAGAATGAACCAGAAAGTGTAGGGACTTGCATGGTGGAAGCAAGCACCCAAGGATCACCAGTTGATTGTCCACCAGAGCCTGAGGCTGAAGAGGAGCATGAACATGACCAGGAGGAGACCACAGGTAACACCTTCAGGTATTATCCAGCACGCTCAGGTAAGTATTCCTCCTCTTTCTTCAGAAAAATGCAGTGAGGTACCTAGGGATGACTTTATTGATTCTGATGTATTTATTGATATACCTTGTGTAGAGATTTTTTGTGAAAATCCAATAGAGGTACCAAACATTGATTTTATTGATCGTACTGCATTACTTGATACATCTCTTGCTATGGATAGTGAAATAATTTTAGAGGCACCCATAATTGATGTAGTTTTTTATGATGAATCACTTAATACATCTTTTATGGATATGGATAGTGAAAATTTTTTAGAAGTGCCTGAAATTGATGTTATTTATTTTGATGAATCTCTTGTTATGTCTTATGCTGAAAATGAATGTGAAAGACTTTTGGAAATACCTGATATTGATTTGATTGGCTGTGATACATTGCATGATACACTCTTGATTGAAAATAATTGTGGAATTTCTATTGATAAGCCAGAACTTGATTTCTTTATTTGTGATGAGTCTTTGAATGCAAATTTGGTAGGAAATAATTTTGACAAATTCATTGAGATACCAGAATTTGATTTAATTGGACATGATGTAGTTTTGAATTCATTTTATGCAGAAACTGAACTTATATCATTTCTTTCTGACCCTGAACGCTTGAGAGAGGTATTACATTATTTTGCAGGGTCCAGAAGACTACAGGAGTGGGTGCTCCAACTGAACAGACTTCAACCTCCTGGAAGGACTTCTGAAAGGCATAAAGAAGGAGGAGATGATTTTGCTTTAATTCGAAGAACTCCATTCCTTCAGTGGATTTTGAACCTGAATCGCCTTAGGCCACCAGAGAAATTTTTTGTGAAGTTCAGGTGTGGGGGAGTCCTAGATCTCTCAGCCACCCATTTTCCTCCACTACCACGGTGGAAGCTACTTCTGGATAGACTCCGTCCACCAGAAATAAAGGGGAGATTTTTCTTCCTTGCATTTTCTTTTATCGCATTTTTCACTTTTATGTTTTCTAGAGTAAATTGAATAAATAGACATTGTAAATACCATGTCTTTTCTTTTAGCACTTTTTCTTTCATGACTAGGAATAAATGTATCCCTCTAGGTTATCTTATTGTCATTTTAGAGTCTTTTGAAAATAAATTAAATTTGGTTGTTAAAACTTAGGATTTGAGATCATGGATGAAATCTTGGATGCTTGAGTACTATTTAGCTTTAGATTCTTAATTGAGGACTTGGGATGAATTATTTTGACCTAGAGAGAATTAGCCTTACTTTGCGATACACATATGTCATTTGTGCTC
>JAGFNQ010001510.1:104857-168019 GCA_024364735.1 Boesenbergia rotunda
TCATTCTTCTCGATCCAACATATTGTAGGAAGACATGATCGAAAAAGTGCTATTCACCCCCCTCTAGCACACGGTAAGATCCTAACACCGCCGACCACACCTCCTCCACTTCAAGCCGCAACCCTCTTCCTAGCTCCAAGGGCGCGCCAGCCAAGAGGGGAAGGATAGAAGAAGAGGAAGAAGATGATGAAGAAGCCTTCTTCACCAGCCCTAGCCGACCAACCACCCTTCACCTATCCTATCGCCGGCGCCAAGCACCACCGCCCTCTCACCTTTGCCGTCGGCCCACCCTTCCTCTCCTTCTCATGATTGATCCGGTCAAGAGAAGAGAAGTGAAGACTTCTCTTCTTCCTTGTGCCACCAATCAAGAGAAGAGAAGGGAGAAGAAGAGGAGAGCACCTCTTGCCGCCGGTTGCCCTAAGAGAGAGAAGGAGAGGGAGAGAAGAGAAAAGCCTTGGGGTTGGATGTGTGTTGGATGCCTTGGTTTCATGACACCACGAGGTATTTATAGGGCTACAATAGGGACCATGAGGAGGAGTTAGGTCTTAGCCACCTAGTAGATCAAAGCCCAATCCATTAATAAAGATTCATTCCACTAAAGGATCCTCATTCAACTACCTCACCAACCCCCCATATTTAAATATGGGCTCCACATATTATGAGTCAAAGTATCTCCGAGTGTTTAAGATATCGTATGCCTGTTGATTAACTAAATTACACACAATTTAATTAATCAACATCTAACTCCTTGATTAGTACCACTCATCCTTATCATCATATCAGACCAAGTCCACCTGCAGGATTTAACATGATGAACTTTATGCGCTCATCAAGGGGGCATCATCAACCCAACTCACCAAGACACGGTTTCCGTCTATAATCAACGACACAACATGTAAATAATATTATTTCCCAACTTACCTGGCCTATCGATTTAACAGAATAAATCTCACCCATTGGTAAATCAAAGAAATAACTATTAAGTACATGTGCCCGTTATTATATCGGGATTAAGAGCATGTACTCCATAATAACTGAGGTCTGATTCAATTATAAAGTCAGTATAAATTGAATCACCTCTATATCGGTCCTGCTCAATAAACACAAAGTTCACTAGTGTAATTCTATGGTCAAGATAAACCAATACCAAATTAGAATACAATCATCCCGATGGTTTGTCCAACTCCATCTCGGTTGTGAGCCTCTACTTATACTCTTTAAGGAACTGATAATATGATCTTCTGTGTGACACCACACACCATGTTATCTACAGTGTAAAGTATGAGACAATATGCACATACTAATATAAACATGCAAACATTGATCTTGTGATTCTCTTTCAAAATATAGATGTTTATATAAAAGCAAAACTTTTAGTATACATCCTAACATTGGGCACCTGAGCCCTTTCAGGCGCCTGGGATAGCAGCAGCTGGTTCCTTTCAGTCATGCAACCAGGGTTAGTTCAAGAACAATATAATATGAAAAATAGATGCATGATTAACTACCGGAGCTGCCTTGCTTCTAACTTTCGATTTCAAAATGAAATCCTAGGTCGAACCGACGCCTACTATTCCCTCTTTCGGGGAACGCATCCTTACCTACTCCTCTCAGGAGAAGTTACCTTTTGCCAACCGGCTCCTCCGATTCGACTTTTGCTCGGCTTTTGAGACTACCGGATCTCGAGACTTCCATACCTCGACCCACCTTTACTTCTTTCCACAATTCTTGCTTGGCTAAGACTCCTGCCCGATCTTCCAGATCAGGACTTCGGTGCCCAGTCCACGACCAGGACTTCTTGCCCAACCCTCGGTTAGGTCTTCAGTGCCCAGTCCTTGGCTAGGCCTTCTTTCCTAGTCCTCGACCAGGACTTCTTGCTCAACCCTACAGGTCAAGAGTTTGTTCCTAGTTAAACTAGGCCTTTCCTACACACTTGGTAAATACATTAGATCATAATATAAACTTAACTTTGAACTCTTTGCCATTATCAAAACCAGATTCGATCTGGTGCTTTCACCAACAATCTTCCCCTTATTGATTTATGGCAATCTAGTTCAAAAGTTAAGTTAAAAAATATGAAAAAGAGATACATCATAGTTATGTAGTGGAAGGGAAGAAAACTTTTCCACTCTCCCCCTTTCCCTTAGAACATTTTCAATATTTGAAAAACATAGTAAAAATTTAAAATATTGCATAAAGCTCCCTTTTAATTGAAACTCTCCCCCATGAAGCTTTTGAAAATATTCAATTTTCTGTTTTGAAATTTTTCTAAGTATTGAAAAGAAATCTAAGTAGTATGATTCCAAGTTTAGTTTGAAAAAAAACTTCTGAGTGAAAAAACTTCTGAGTATAAAAAACTTTAAGTGAAAATATTTTTGAAAGCTTCTAACATAAAGTTTTTTTAAAAAAATTCTCTGAAAAGAGTTTAATTTTTAGAAAAAATGTTTTCTCAGAAACAAAGTTTTTTTTTAGTTTTAACTACTTTTAATTTTAGAAAAAGGGGAAAAACAAATTTTTTAACTTCACTTTTTCTACTTTCCCCCTTTGCAATATATCAAAAAAAAACTTTTTGAAAAATATGTTTGATAGGAGAGAAAAATTGTGTATCAGAGCTTACTTGCTTTGCAGAAACATGAAAATTGTAAAAAAAAATTGACAAGCTGCAAGTAATACTTTATGAATAGAAATGAACTAAATGAGTAGAAGTAGTTTAACCCAAGTAATAAGTTTTGAACCCAGTTAATATTCTAGTGAGTCCAAGCTTGCATTTAAGAATAAAAAATTAAATTAATTTCTTTCGGTCTCTATCTAACCTAGTTTGATACTTACTAACTGCTATATAATAGCAGCTTTCACTTGGGTTAGTCAAGTTATGTAGTTTGATCAAGTTAGATTTTCTAAGCTATATTACATAACTTGATTGTTGTTCAACTGTATTTATTGCCCAAACTACTCTTGATGCACTGAGTTAAAGCATCATGGGTTATGGCATGGACCTAAGTATCTCAACCCAATCTAAGTTATCAATCAAAGTATCCTAATGTGCTTGTAAGATGCTGACTTCTAAATCTATAGAAACATGCAAACTAAGTTTAAGTCCTATGCTAAGTCCATTATGTAGAAAGACCCTAGTTTTTAAAGGGGGTAACTTTTGAAAAAAACTAAGTCAGAAAAACACTTTCAAAACAATATGATTTTGAAAATAAATTTGCAAGATAATAGGATTATTTAAAAAAATAGTGATGAAAAATCAATCCTATTCTACTAAACATATTCTAATAATTGGGCAAGTCAATAAGAACAATCTATAATCATAAAGAAGATCCAAGTCAACTCTACCCCAAAAGAAAAGTGTAGATCAACATTCAAAGTACAATCCCATAATACGAAGGGGGACCCGGATACCAAGAAGGGCCTGGATACCACGAACGAAACATAGTCATCATCTCCTCATGTCAGGTATGATCTGCAGCTAGCCTCTCCTCATGTTGGGCCTGAAGAGCGTCCATCTACTCTACGTGATGGGCCTTCATCTCCTCTCTGTTAGGATGTATACTAAAAGTCTTGCCTTTTCTGTATGAGCATCCACATTTTGAAAGAGAATCATAACAACATTGATGCATGTTTATATTAGTATGTGCATAACCGTCTGATACTTTGCATTATAGATAACATAGTGTGTGGTGCCACACAGAAGATTATGTTATCAGTCTCTTGCAGAGTATAAGTAGAGGCTCACAATTGAGATGGAGTTGGGCAAACCATCAGGATGGTTGTACTGTAATTAGGTGAGGTTTGTCTTGACCATAGAATTACACTAGTGCACTTTGTGTGCATTGAGCAGGACCAACATAAAGGTGATCCAATTTATTCTGACATTATAATTGGATCGGACCTCGGTTTATTATGTAGTACATGCTCTAAATCCTGATATAATAACGGGCACATGTACTTAGTAGTTATCTCTTTGATTTACCAATGGGCTAGATTTATTCAGCTAAATCGATAGGCCTGGTAAGGTGGGAGATAATATTATTTACATGGTGTGTCATTGATTATTGACGGAATTCGTGTCCTGGTGAGTCAGGATGATGATGCCCCCTTGATGAGCTCATAAGGTTCATCATGTTAAACCCTGCAGGTGGACTTAGTCCAATATGATGATAAGGATGAGTGATACTAGTCAAGGAGTTAGAGGTTGATTAATTAAAATTGTCAATAATTTAAATTAATTGACGGACATTCGATATCTAAATCACGGGGAGATGGATGTACTCATAATAGGTAGAGCCCATATGAAAATATGAGGGTTGGTGAGGTAGTTCAATGGAGATCTTTTAGTTGAATGAATCTTCATTAATGGATCGGGTTTGGATCCATTAGCAGGCCAAGACCCAACTTTTCTTCATGGTCCCTATCGTAGCCCTATATATATCCCATAGTGATATGAAACTAAGAATCTAATTTTGAACACAAAAAACCCTAAGTTTCTCCTCTACTCCTCTCTCTCTCTCTCTCTCTCTCTTGGTGCGACGCCATCTTTCTCCAGTGAGCAACTTTCTCCAATTGGAGAATTCAAGTTGCTCACGCAACTTCATGTTGCTCATGTCATGAGCAATTTTCTCCAATTGCTGCTCAACTTGTGCTCCCTTCACAGCAGCAAAGTTGCTGCTCACAGCCGCCAAATGGCTGAAGAAAACAAGTTGCTCACGCAACTTGTTTGCTGGAGAAATCATGCAGTGTCTGTGGAGAAAAAGTTGCTCACGCAACTTGCTCATAATTGGAGAATTCATCTTCAATTTTTGGTGGAGAATGAAAGTTGTACATGCAGGAATTAAGTTTTCTCTCCAAGGATTAAAGTTGCTCACGCAATTTTATTGTGGAGAAAATTTTCTGTGCACACAACTTTGATTGGAGTAGACAAGTTGTGCATGCAAGTTGCTCCATGGGAGCATCTTGGAGCAGATAAGTTGCGCACACAACTTGCTCCAAGGGAGCAGCAGCCAAGTTGCTCACAGCTCGGGCATCGATGATGGAAAGGAATAGTAGGGATTGTGTTTAGATTTTCTTCTTTTTTGGAGTGGCTGGCGGTAACCCTTTGGTTAGGATTTGGTTGGTGCAAGGAGAAGAGATCGACTTGGTGACCACGGTTCTTGGTGGATCGTCGCCCACACGACGTCCTAGAGGGGAGGGTCATATAGTAGAAGATCGTAAGGTAAAGAGAGGTATATTTCTCTCTTGGCTCCTTCTTTATTTTTATCATTTCATGTGAAGTATTAATTAATTATCATGCTTTATTAATTGTTTAATTAATGATTGATAATTAATTATTGGATCTCGAAAATAAACATAAAAACCGACAATCTGATCGTCGTCTTTTTTGTGGTCAATCGGTTAGGCGAGTTACAAGGCTCGAACTTTGAGTTTGGCTAAGTTGTAACTCGAATCGATTGATACGATGACGAGACGGTCGTTTGGGAGATAGGTCTCCATTCGGATTAATTTTTAATCCGTGGACATAGAGAGGTTTCTTAAGTATGATCAGGTATTCGCTTAGGAATCCCGCCAAGCCATATCCTAACAATCTGGTATCGGAGCTGAGGTTTCCGATTTTGTGTGTTTAGGATTCGGTTACTTTTTTGCACATTATCACATGTTTTATTTTTGCCGGATAATATGTGCATGTGCGTAGGCTAACTCTTTATTGCAGGAACTAGATTCCAACTATTATGGCTAAAATGATTTGTGTGTGATTGGATTGTGCATCATTATAATTAATTGAATCCTCGGGGTTGACGAGGCTAGATAGATATTTAATTTTTATAATTAAATATGGCACATGTTTAGCCGAGCTTTTATTTACTTTCGACCTAGATTATATGTACACTCTTTTGTGGAGTATAGGATCGAAGGATGTAAATAAGTAGCTAGTCATCTCGACTCGGAGATCCCTTCAATGGTGGATTGCACATGGTGTAGGGAGGAGTGGACGAGGTGACGACACGGCTAGAGGTGCAGTGGAGAACAAGGCCATAATAGTTGGAAAAATCTAGCATTTTTCTTATTTGTTGTGTTGGTTATGTGCTTGTCGTGTGCATGAAAATTCCTCATAATAAATAACTAAATGGGAGAGGGACCCCTAAGGGTCCCGCGATCTCCATTACTAATTTGACAAGTGATGTGAACAAGCCTGCGCGTCGGCTCTGAGTGCCTGTGATTGTTTTGCGGATCACTGGGTTAGACATGATTATAGGAAATTATTTAGGAGCATGTGATTTTCCCTAATGGAAGACACATAATCCGAGGTAATTTTCTTAATATCGTGTAATGGTAAACACTTAGATGCAAATAATAATATCCTCCCCAACGGAGTCACTGCTATTATTTGTAGGGTCGAAGTGAACCAACTATTAATTTTATTTGTCAAAAAGTTTGGTTGACAAGATAATAAAATTAATGGGTAAAACCTCCTCTTACAAATATAGAATTCGTATACATCGATACTAACGTGGCATACGATATTTTCGGTGTTTTGAGGTGTTGGTTGATTTTTAAATTTATTGTTTGAGGAATCAATTTATTTTCGAAATCTAAAGTTGTGATTATTGTGATTCTCAAGTAGTTTCAAAATGACCTTTAACCCACTAGATACCATACTTAAGGAGAATAAACTTCTAGTCCCAATTACATAGATTGGAAAAGTGGTCACACTTACATAGACTGGAAAAGAAACCTGGACATTATCCTGACTGCTGAAGAGTACAAATATGTACTCTTTGAAGAATGTCCTGAAAAGTCTGGCGAGAATTCAGGTGAAGATGAGAGGGAGCATTATATGAAGTGGGTCAAGGAAGATGAGATGGCGTGGTACTACATTTTGGCATCTATGTCATATGTATTGCAACATTAGTATCAGGTCATCCCCATTGCTTATGATATGATGCTGAACCTCAAGGAACTCTTCGGACACCAGAATCGGGCCGCTAGGTAGGTTGCGATGGAGAACATGATGACGACCACCATGGTTGAAGGGACACCCGTGAGGGATAATGTCCTTAAGATGATGGCCCACCTCAATGAGATTGAGGTCCTTGGAGCAGAGATCGACGGGGAAACCCAGGTCGATATCATACTCCAATCTCTACCTAGGAGTTTTGAGCAGTTCCGGCTCAACTATAATATAAACAAACGTACATATACGTTGGGGGAACTGCTGGCAGAACTCCAGGCGGTAGAGGGGCTTTTACTCAGGCCTTGGTTACTCATAGGGTTTCTACTTCTGTGTCGAAAGGCAAGAAGAAGAAGAAACAAGGTGGGTACAAGAAGGCAGCAGGATTGCAAGGACCTCGGACTGGTGTGAAGAAGCCGAGAGGCAAGTGCTTCATGTATAAGCAAACTGGACATTGGATGGCGAACTGTCCCCGTCGTCAAGACAAAGGTATTTCTTCTATTTTAGTCATTGAAACATGATAAGCAGTGTTATCTACCGGTACCTGGTATGTAGATACGGAAACCACTGATCATATCTGCATTTCTTTGCAGGGGTTCCAGGAAATCCGACGACTAGTTGAGGAAGATATTACTATCTACATGGGATATGCTACGGAGATGACGACTATTGCAGTGAGAGTTATTTATTTGTCTTTAGATAGGAAAATAAAATTTTGGTTTTAAGAAGATTACTTTTATGTACTTAATTTTTAGAAAGAACTTTGGTTCAGTTTCTAAAATAATGGATATTCTATTGCTTTTTATTCTGAAAAGTGGAATACAAAGATTATCTGTTTAGGAACATGGATAAGCAATTTGTGCATTTTAGAATCAAAATCTCCCACGATGCAAATAGTAGTTAATAGCTCATCATCCAACCAAAGTAAGAGAAAGGTTCCTTCCGTGATGAACCAAACATATCTTTAGCATCTTAGGCTTGGTCTTATTAACCCTAGTAGGATTCAAAGGTTAATAGCTAATGGGCCCTTGGGTGTATTGGTAGTAGAAGACTTCCTAACCTTTGAATCGTTCTTGGAAGGTAAGATGACCAAAAGGCCTTTCAAAACCGTGCGGTATAGAGCCAAAGAGGTGTTCGAGTTGGTTCATTCTGATTTATGTAGGTCCTTAATCTATCCAGGATAGAGGTAGCCTTGAATACTTCGTCTATTTTATGGACGATTATTCAAGGTAGTGGTACATTTACTTGATACACCGCAAGTCTGAATACTTTGATGAGATCAAAGAATTCAAGGTTGATGCGGAGAAACATCAAGGTAAAAGTATCACGACACTACGATCAGATCGTGGTGGCAAGTACCTCTTGGGAGAGTTTAAGGACTTACTTATTAGAGGTTGGGAGTCAATCCTAATTGTCTGCACCCGGTACACCCCAGCAGAACAGTGTAGTAGAGGGAAGGAATAATGACTCTTATGGTAATGGTTAAGATGATGATGAGCTGCTCCGAGTTGCCGAATTAGCTCTAGGGATATGCTTTGGAAACGACAGCGTACATAGTTGATACCATCTAAGTCAGTACTCTCTACTCCCATAGAAGTGTAGACTGAGCGAAAGCCTAGTCTGAGACATATTCAGATTTGGGGTAGTTCAACACATATGCTGAAGGGAGATACTGATAAGTTGGAGTCTCGTACAGAAGTGCACTTGTTCATAGGCTATCCTAGAGGAACGAAAGGTGGTTCTATAGTCCTAAGGATCAGAGGGTAATCATTAGCACGAATACCCGATTCTTAGAGGAGGACTAGGTGATTAAC
Source organism: Boesenbergia rotunda (assembly GCA_024364735.1). NCBI lineage: Eukaryota > Viridiplantae > Streptophyta > Magnoliopsida > Zingiberales > Zingiberaceae > Boesenbergia > Boesenbergia rotunda. Next base: position 113,621 of record JAGFNQ010001510.1, read on the forward strand.
CACAAGCCCATGAAGTAAAATTATTCTTGACGAATTAAGAGGGGACATTCTGACCTTAGTACCAACTGTACAAGAGGATATACCACAAGTCACTGCACCGCGTGTCACAGAAGATACACAGGTGGTACCTCGTCGTAGTGGGAGGGTTGTTAGTCAACCATAAGGATTCATGTTCTTGGGAGTGTCTTCAGACTTGGTCCCTGGTGACCATGAATCAAGATCCCTAGACCTATGACGAGGAACATCCACTTTTATTTGTTCAAAGAAGGGTTGAGGTTTGTGTATATAAGGAATGTGATGGAAACGTAGTGGTATTCTTGTACTATACGTAAATAATATTTTGTTAATTGACAACAATAACAAAGTATTATCAGACATAAGGGTATGGTTGTCCAAACAGTTGATATAAAGGACTTTGGAGAAGCAGGACACATCCTTGGGGATTAAAGTTCTAAGGGATCATCAGAGAAGGATGTTGTGATTATCCCAAGATTCATAGAAAGACACTATCCTAGCTCATTTTAGCTCCAATAAAGGATTTATACTTTTTAGTCATGGAGCTACTCTATCTAAGGAGATGTGTTCTAAAACATCTACGGTGATAGAGGAGGTGAAGGTGGTTCCTTATGCATCGGCTAAAGGAAGCCTCATGTATGCAAAAATCGAGACCGGATATCTACTTTTTCGTGGGCTTGGTTAGCAGATATCAGACTAACCCAGGTCAAGGAAATTGAATTGCGGTAAAAGCATATATTAGTGCCTGAGAAGGACTAAAGATTATAAGCTGGTTTACCGAGCATACCAATTCCCTATGGGTTATACGGATACAAACTTCCAATCAGATAGGGGCAAAACTAAGTATTCCTCAAGGGTTTATGTTTACTTTAGGAGGTGGAACCATTGTATGGAGGAGTGTCAAGCAATGGTTCCATGACGGACTCCACCATTAAAGCTGAGTAAGTGGCAGCCTCTGAGGCAACCAAAGGAAGTTATATGGTTCAGGAACCTCAAGATGGACTTAGATGTAATTCCTGATTTGCCTAGAGCTATCATAATTTGTTGTGATAACAGTGGTGCAGTTGCAAACTCGAAGGAACCACGTATCCATAAGGCGAGTAATCACATAGAGCGCAAGTACCACCCTAGTGAGGAAAAGCTGTTGTTGCCTAGATTACATCAAAGGACATCCTGGGAAGATTTTTCACTGAGGCCTTGATAGTCAGAGTTTTTAGGCATGTGGAGGATCATGGAGTCAGATGTATGACATTTTGAGGACAGCAAAGTCTTTGAGTATAAGTGGGAGATTGTTAGGATGTATATCAAAAGCCTTGCCTTTTCTATATGGACATCCACATTTTGAAAGAGAATCACAACAACACTGATGCATGTTTATATTAGTATGTGCATAACCGTCTGATACTTTGCATTATAGATAACATAATGTGTGGTGACACACAGAAGATCATGTTATCAATCCCTTGTAGAGTATAAGTAGAGGCTCACAACCGAGATGGAGTTGGACAAACCATCTGGATGGTTGTAGTGTAATTAGGTGTGGTTTGTCTTGACCATAGAATTATACTAGAGCACTTTGTGTGCATTGAGCATGACCAACATAGAGGTGAACCAATTTGTACTGACTTTATAATTGGATCAGACCTCGATTTATTATGGAGTACATGCTCTAAATCCTGATATAATAATGGGCACATGTACTTAGTAGTTATCTCTTTGATTTACCAATGAGCGAGATTTATTCTGCTAAATCGATAGGCCTGGTAAGTTGGGAGATAATATTATTTACATGCTGTGCCATTGATTATTGACGTAATCCGTGTCCTGGTGCATCAAGATGATGATGCCCCCTTGTTGAGCTCATAAGGTTCATCATGTTAACCCTTGCAGGTGGACTTGGTCTAACATGATGATAAAGATGAGTGGTACTAGTCAAGGGGTTAAAGGTTGATTAATTAAAATTGTCAGTAATTTAAATTAATTGACGGGCATAAGATATCATAAACACGGGGAGATGGATGTAGTTGTTGGATCGGGTTGGACCGGCTAAAGGGGGGTGAATAGACGGTAAAAAAAATATGAAAGTGGAGGCACTATCTTTAAAAAAAAGAAACTTAGTCGCAACTGAGAACATTGCTTCCAAGGCAGTGGACGCTCAATAAAAATCTCCTTGTGGCGGAGAAGCCTTACAAAAATAGCATGCTAGACTTTTAGAGAGTTTATAAAAATGAATTAATTGAATGAATGAAAAGGCTAAAACTCTAAGTTTATTTATAGCCTAAGAGAATAAATCTGGATTGTTGATTGTTGAGGAATTTTCTGTTGGTCGTTGATTCATGGATGTAATCTGGATGGTTGATCTTGGATGGGATTAAACTGCATCCATTGGATCTGATGCAAGGATAAGATTTTATCCTTTAAGATTTTATCATTTGCTTTAGACTTCGATGATATCATCGTCAAGTAGAATCATCGGCAACCTCTCAATATCATTAATTACTATCCCAACTGGTAACCATGACAATCTATGTTAGGTGAGGTCTTGGGATCGAGTCTTTTTAGTAGCAATTAAGTTTTTCTTTTTTCGAGCGCCTTTGTTTGACATGGTCAAACTGACCAGTCTTTTGGTTCTTCGTCTTCTGGGTGATTTCCGACCAACTAGAGTTAGGCTCACCCGAATCTGACTCAGGCCTTTCGCCCCTCGAGCGTCTTTCCTCCCGACTTTTTGTCCCTCAGACACCTCACAAGTCCTTCTCGCTCCACCATCGTACTCTTCCACAGCTTCCGCGTCCCTCGGATTGTACCGAGCCCGTCGACTCACTTCCCTGCACAATCCTTCTCGTCCGCTACGTCTTACGCTCGACTTCCTCCGTGCCTAAGCTCCTGCACACTTAGCAGAGGGATTAAACATACCAGGACCTAACTTAAATCGGTTGATCACATCAAAATCAACTAGGGGTACTTACAATCTCTCCCTTTTTGATATGCATCAATTCGAGTTAAGTTAGGATAATCAAAATAAAAAAAACATGCATAATAATGTAAACAGTTTAAGTTTAAATAAAAATTTAAATTTTGAGTAAATTAAAATTATACCCATTAACATAATACTATTCTTCCCCCTTTGATCACATCAAAAAATGGGGAAATATAATTAGGGAAGAAGAAAAATTTTAAGTGCGATAAAAAATATTCTAAGTGAAAAAAAATAGCATTGCCATAAATTTTTCAAATTTAAAATGGCATATTTTTTTCGAAGTTATTTCCATTTTTTTATATCGAAAAAAATAGATTTCAATAAATGATTCATAAAAAATCGAACATTTATGAAAAAAATTTAAATATTTTTGTCAAAGTCGAAAATAAATATATGAGTTTAGACAAAACTTTTGAGCTTTAAATTGGTTGATCAAGTCCAAAAATAAATAAAAAAGCAACAGTTAAAAGTTTTTGAGGAATAAATTTTAAAAAATTTGAAAAATACTTTGAAAAGAAGAAAACAAATTATATTGAGTTCTTTCCACTATATCTGAATCATGAAAAATTAGATCTATGGAAATAAATTTCAAATTTCGAGCAAAAAATAATAAAAATAATATTCAAAATATTTTTTTTGAAAAATTCTCAATAGATGGATAACATAATTGTGCATAAAAAAACATAATTTTTGAAAAGGATCTGCACATAAATAATAAAAAAAATTATTAGTTTAAAATAAATTTCGGAACCCAAAATAAGTTTCTGTCTACAAAATTAATTAAAAACTTAGGCGAATATAGATTTTGGCCACTTTTTTAAATTGACCCTTATGATTTTTAAAATACCAATTTAAATTATCAGGAAAGCTATTTTTCTTTTGGTGTAAATATGCAATATCATGTTCTAATTTTTGCACTAAGTTTTTTAAATTATCATTTTCATTTTTTAAAATTTCAGAAGAGGAAGTAAGTGCGAATTCATTTTTTAATTTCAAATTTTCTTTTTCTAATCTACAATTAGATTTGAGCAAGGCTTTAACTCTTACATATAATTGATCATGAGGAAGAAAACAAACCTCACTTACCGGGTCGCTTTCGAAAAGTAAGGTTCCACTTTCATCGTCGCTTTCTTCTGATGTTTCTCCCCCTTCATCAGTGCTCCCTTCTTGATGAATTGCCATTAGCGCAAGTCCCCTATATTCTTGACCTTCAGACTCTTCTGACGAGGACTCATCCCAGGTGGCCTTTAGTGCCTTTTTCTTCTTTGGCTGGTTTTTGAGTTTTAGACACTGGTCCTTCAGGTGTCCTTCCTCTTTGCAGTTGTTGTATCTGATTATTCATTTTTTTGGGGACCGTCTTCTTTTCTGCGTTCTTGAAAATTTGTTAGCTTTAAAAATACTTTTAAAAGAGCTTACCATTTTTGTTATTTCGTCGTCAATCGAGGATTCCCCGTCGAGTTGGATCTTTCTTGTATTCAGTGTGACGATGTCTGCTTTCTTATTCTTTTCTACAAAACAAGATTCGTGAAGCTCCAAAGTAGAAAATAATTGCTCTAATGTACTTACCTCTAAATCTTTCGAAATGAAATAAGCATCGATTACCGAGGTCTATTCCGTGGTTCTCGGAAATGCATTTAAGACATACCTTTGAGCATCCCGACTTGTTACCTTTTCTCCAAGGTTTTCAAGGTCTGTGATTAGTTCCTTTACCTTGGCGTGTAGATGCGCAACTGATTCTCCATCCTCCTTTTGGAGGTTTGCCAGTTGGCTTCGAAGAAGCTCTCGTCGTGCCATTTTTGTCTCTGAGGTACCTTCATGCAATTCCAGGAATTTCTCCTAAAGCTCTTTTGCCGAGTTGTAATTTTCAATGCAGTTAACTTCTTGTGCGGGAAGAACGGCTAGCAAATGAATTTCCGCTTTGTCGTTTGCTACAATGTCTGCACGCTCCTTCTTCGTCCACGACTCTATTTCTTTATCCTTGTCGTTGTTGTCTTTAGGAACTGAAAACCCATTTTTCATAATTAGTAGCAATTCAATATCAGTTTTAAAAAATACCTAGATTCGGCGCTTTCACATCGCGAACTCCCCCTCAAACTTCGGACGATAGATTACGGTTCCAACTATTTTCTTGAAATTGTTGTAATCGGCGGTTAGTCCTTCTGCGGCAACCTTGGCTCTGATACCACTTGTTGGATCGGTTTCGACCGGCTAGAGGAGGTAAATAGACGGTAAAAAAATATGAGAGTAGAGACACTCGCCTTTAAAAAAAGAAACTTGGTCGCAACTGAGAACGTTGCTTCCAAGGCAGTGGACGCTCAATAAAATTCTCCTAGTGGCGGAGAAGCCTTACAAAAATAGCACGCTAGACTTTTAGAGAGTTTATAAGAATGAATTAATTGAATGAATGAAAAGGCTAAAACTCTAAGCCTATTTATAGCCTAAGAGAATAAATCTGGATTGTTGATTGTTGAGGAATTTTCTCTTAGTCGTTGATCCATTGATGTAATCTGGATGGTTGATCTTGAATGTGATTAAACTGCATCCATTGGATCTGATTCAAGGATAAGGTTTTATCCTTTAAGATTTTATCATTTGCTTTAGACTTCGATGTTATCATCTTTAAGTAGAATCATCGGCAACCTCTTAGTATCATTAACTGTTATCCCAATTGGTAACCATGGCAACCTATGTTAGGTGAGGTCTTGGGATTGAGTCTTTTTAGTAGCAATTAAATTTTTCTTTTTTCGAGCGTCTTGTTTGACATGGTCAAACTGACCAGTCTTTTGGTTCTTCGTCTTCTGGGTAATTTTCGGCCAACTAGAGTTAGGCTCACTCGAATCCGACTAAGGCCTTTCGCCCCTCAAGCATCCTTCCTCCCGGCTTCTCGTCCCTCAGACACCGCGCACGTCCTTCTCGCTCCACCGGCGTACTCTTCCGCAGCTTCCGCGTCCCTCGGATTGTACCGAGCCCATCGGCTCACTTCCCCGCACAATTCTTCTCGTCCCCTACGTCTTACGCTCGACTTCGTCCGTACCTAAGCTCCTGCACACTTAGAAGAGGGATTAAACTTATTAGGACCTAACTTAAATCGGTTGATCACATCAAAATGAACGAGGGATACTTACGGTACTCATAATAGGTGGAGCCCATATGAAAGTATGGGGGTTGGTGAGGTAGTTTAATGGAGATCCTTTAGTGGAATGGATCTTCATTAATGGATCGGGTTTGGATCCATTATTAGGTCAAGACCCAACTCCTCCTCGTGGTCCCTATCATAGCTCTATATATATCTCAGGGTGGCATGAAGCCAAGGATCCAATTTTGAACACAAGAAAACTCTAACTCCTCTCCCTCTCCCTCTCCCTCTCCCTCTCCCTCTCTCGGTGCGGCGCCATCTTTCTCCGGTTAGCAACTTTCTCCAATCGGAGAATTCAAGTTGCTCACGCAACATCAAGTTGCTCACGCCGTGAGCAATTTTCTCCAATTGCTGCTCAACTTGTGCTCCCTTCACAGTAGCAAAGATGCTGCTCACAACCGCCAATTGGCTGAAGAAAACAAGTTGCTCACGCAACATGTTTGCTGGAGAAATGGTGCAGACTCTGTGGAGAAAAAGTTGCTCAGCAACTTGCTCATAATTGGAGAATTCATCTTCAATTTTTAATGGAGAATGAATGTTGTGCATGCAGGAATTAATTTTCTCTCCAAGGATTAAAGTTGCTCTCGCAATTTTATTATGGAGAAAATTTTCTGTGCACGCAACTTTGATTGGAGCAAACAAGTTGTGGATGAAACTTCCTCCATGGGAGCAGCTTGGAGCAGAGCTTGGAGCAGATAAGTTGTGCACGCAACTTGCTCCAAGGGAGCAGTAGCCAAGTTGCTCACAGCTCGGGCACCGGCGGTGGAGGAAAGGAATAGTAGGATTTGTGTTTGGATTTTCTTCTTCCTTAGAGTTGCCGGTGGCAACCCTTTGGTTAGGGCTTGGTTGGCGCAAGGAGAAGAGATCGATTTGGTGACCACGATTCTTGGTAGATCGTCACCCATACGACGTCCAAGAGGGAAGGGTCATATGGTAGAAGATCGTAAGGTAAAGAAAGGTATATTTCTCTCTTGGCTCCTTCATTATTTCTAGCATTTTATGTGAAGTATTAATTAATTATCATGTTTAATTAATATTTGATAATTAATTATTGGACCCTGAAAATAAACACAAAAATCGACGATCCGCTCGTCGTCATTTCCGCGGTCAATCGGTTAAGCGAGTTACAAGGCTCGAACGTTGAGTTTGGCTAAGTTGTAACTCGAATCGATTGATATGATGACGAGATGATCGTTTGGGAGATAGATCTCCATTCGGATTAATTTTTAATCCATAGACATGGAGAGGTCTCTCAAGGACGGCCTGGTATTCGCATAGGAAACCCGCCAAGACATACCCTAACACTCTCGAAGACTATGAACCTCCGACTCGATGTGTGCAAGTCACTTGTCCGTAGTCATCGGAGAAGGAGGTGGTGGAGACTACCTTAGCCGCTCCCGGATCTCATCAGCGACATCTACGACATCAAAGTCCACCTCATCGTCCGAGTCAACCTGTGGTGGAACACCTCGTCGTCTCCATGATATGACCCCGGTGGCCGAGATATCTACTGCTGCTAGGGAAATGTTCCTAGATCCTATTTCATCGAACTCCATCATCCTAACGATCTCTCTGATAGAGATGTCGGGTCCATAAAAATGGATGAGTGTTGTCAAGATGTGACAGTAACTTATGTAGACCAATGTCTTTATCCACGTGGTGGATCATCGCATAGAGTAGAATGAATAAAAGGGTGGCATGATCGCTACATCCCATGTGGTCAGGGGAACAATGCAGTGGACCAGGACTCAATAGAGAGCGTAGTCCTAGATGCACAGATCGATGGATCAAAAATTCTGCACCGTCGAATCTCTCACATCCCTATAAAAGTAAGAGTAGAGAATGTCAAGGGTAATGTGTGAGTACGGAGCAGAAAAGTGAAGGTTATAGGAGGATAGCAAATGAAGGTGGGCTGAGATGGCCGTAGTCCTAGAAATCTAGTAAACAAAAAGGGAGAAATGGTGAGTTGAAGGTTCTGAGCCGTAGTGGTATAGCAGAAGTCGTCGACTTTGACCATGTTGTTATAAAACTCGGCACACAAAGTCATGTTTACAGAACTAGTATAGTATACCAATCGCTCTAGTTGGTAGTAGCTAATACATTCCATGACTAAGGGATAAGCCTGAGTAAAGAAATTCCTACTTAGATAGCTGGTCTTTAAGGGCTTATATGTAGTGGTAGCAAACTTATTAAATAGGGCAAACATAGGGAACCTAGGGTTGGGGCTAGGCTTGGTACCGGGGTCAGTCTCGGTAGCACAACGTTCGCTAATTGTAATGATCAACAAATGAAATGATTAATAATAATAAATTTAAAAGACAAGCTTAAAGAAAAGAAAAACTCATATCGAGGAGGCATCGTAGGAGTCTAAGAAGGGAGGAAGACTTGGGGCTGCTTAAGGATGCCATAGACGTGAGGAAGAGGTGAAGGATATATGGTGTGATCATGGTGTGGAGGGCATGCTATGGGCGAGGGCTTATAAAGCCCTTCCCGAGTGCTCGGGAGCCTTATAGGGTGCCCGGGTCAGATGTTGAGGCCCCCGAGAGGTAACTAAGGCGTCTAAACATAGGCATTTGCAGTTTTGACTGCCTTTGAAACTGGTCATGTCAGAAAAAGCTTCGGGCGCCCGAGAGACCCTCGGGCGCCCGGTTGACCTTCCTTTGACCAGGTTAAATTTAATCAAAACAAGTAATTCAAAGCCTATGTTCATAACATGTTGTTAATGAATTAGATTAAAGGAATAAGTTTAGGTAAATGTTGGAAATTAGTTAAGTTGAATTAATTGGGATTTAAAAAATTAATTAAGTTGAATTTGAATGATTAATTTGGATTTTAAAAATTAATTATGTTGAATTTTAAAGATTAATTTGAATTTTAAAAATTAATTATGTTGAATTTTAAAGATTAATTTGGATATTAAAAATTAAAAAATTAAGTTGAATTTTAAAAATTAATTTGGATTTTTAAAAATTAATTAAGTTGAATTTGAAAATTTAATTTGGATTTTTAATATTATTAAGTTAAATTTTGAAAAATTTATTAAGTTATATTTTAAAAATTAATTAAGTTGAATTTGAAAAATTAATTTGGATGTTTAATATTATTAAGTTAAATTTTGAAAAAAATTATTAAGTTTAAATTTTGAAAATTATTAAGTTAGATTTTGAAAATTATTGAGTTTAATTTTGAAAAATATTAAGTTTAATATTGAGAAATATTAAGTTATATTTGGAAAAAATTATTAAGTTTGGTTTGAAAATTATTAAGTTTAATATTTGAAAGATTTAATTTGAGTTTAAACAAAACTTAATTAAGTTAAATTTAAAAAATTAATTTGAATTTTAAACATTAATTAAGTTGCATTAAATTATATTAAAGGTAAAATTAATTCAATTGATAGGGTAGGTTGGGCTAAATCATTAGGTCCTAAATATCTCACCCATTTTTAAGTGGCAATACAGGATATCCTTATCTGTTTTGTGAGATGTATTAATTTTATCTTTGATTTTATGTTAACACTATGATTTGATTGAAGCTTGTGTTAGATTCAAGTTTAACAATTAGTAAATTGAATGTAAATTTCAATAATTGGCTTCTAGGTCTTGGCGAGGCACATGACCTTCTTTGGCCGTAGACTTATTGGATCAATAACCCTTTCCTAAACAAAGCCTTTTAAAGAAATTTTATTCTCAAATTACATTTTGATAAACCCTGGTCTAACTAGTTGAGGATTTGGCGAGGTAGCTTCAGTTAGTTCCACCCGACTAAAAGGACCAAATAGGGTACATCTTACCCTACCTGACTTTTTAGACAAGTTTCCCTAACGTACTATCATTTTGCCCCACCCTAATACTAGGTTGTTCAAGTTTCAATCAAGTCAAATCCTTATCTAACTATTTCTAATCCTAAGCATAATATTTTTACAGAAAGAAAATAGACAGGCATTGAACAACAATTCAAAAAAAAATTATCTAATTATGAAAATGGTTTTCCTATTGACTCCCCTTGGACTAAAGTCTTGATATGGGCTATGTAAGATGTGAATCATATCCTTGGGGATCCAATATTGATTTTGTCCAACTTGATTAGTCAAGCTTAACTTTGGGGCCCATGCTTGGACTAGGGTTCTAGTTTGGCTCAATACTGAGTAATATGATCTGTAGCATGAGTTGATTCGATAACCAAGTCCGGATCGGTTTAGAACTGATTTTTGTTTTCCAAAAATCATGTCAAGATTCTTGGAACTCGAGGTAAATCATTCTAGTGCAACTCTAAGTTCCTTTACCTGAGATTTCAAGAAGGAATTCTCTTCCTCAAGTTTTTGTACTTGAGTTGAGGTTCCTTCCTGAACTGGTTCGGTTAAGGAGCTTGAGATGACTTCCTCTTTCAGGGATTTAACTTTTTGTCGGAGGGATTCAACCTGAATGTTGGCTTTGGCCAACTTACGAGGCAAATATGAAATTAAATTGTAAAGTTAGGATTCAGGATAGCCTCTTACCATTATTTGGCTATTTTTCGAAATTAAAAGCTTTCCGGTTCTGATGCTTTCTTCCAGTTCCAATTCTGATTTGGTGTCGAGATCGTCCGAGGCTGTCAGCACGAGGAGGTAGGAGTGTGAAACTTCTTCTTCGTCCTCTGAAGACGACTTGTCCCACGTATCTTGGAGAGCCTTCACCCTCCGAGTCTTCTCGTTCTCCTTCAAGTTTGGACACTCCAATTTGTAGTGACCCTTCTTGTTGCACCCGTAACATCTTACTTCGTTCTTCCCTTTCTGACTGGTGGTAGGTTCAGATGGATCATCCTTTTGCTGAACCACTTTCTTCTTCTTTCTTTGACCCTTGATCATCTTGTAGTAACTTCGGGACATTTGGACTAGCTCCGGATGATTGATTCCATCATCGTTAGATTTTGAGTCAGAATCAGACTTGGGTATCAGTTGTAGCTTCTTTTTCTTCTTCTTACTAGGGGCATTACCTGCAACAACCTATGAAGCGTTAGTCTGTTCATGCAACTCTAATTCAAAAAATAATTTGTCAAGCTTGATATCAGAGAGGTTCCTTGAAACCTTGTACGCATCTACCATAGATGCCCACAATGAGTTTCTGGGGAACTAGTTAAGAGTGTACCTGATTAGGTCATGGTTTTCTACCTTGTGACCTATTGTGTGTAGACCGTTCATTAATTCATGAATACTCACATGGAGTTGTGCAGCTGTCTCTCCATCTTGCATTTTAATAGTGTATAGCTTGTTGATAAGAATATCATGCTTGTTGATCCTTGTATCTGACGTCCCTTCGTTCAACTCGATCAATTTTTTCGATAACTCTTTTGCACTACTAAAAGGGCTGACGTGGTTGATGTGGGATCGGTTAGATATTGCTAGAGGGGGGGGGGTGAATATCGTTCAACAAAATTCTTCGGAAATCGTAAGAGTAATTGCACAGCGGAAAAGAAAACCAACGCTAACACGTTTGATTTTACTTGGTTCGGAGTCGCGGTCGACTCCTACTCCAAGGCCCACGGTCCTTGACCGTTTACGATGGGAAATTCTATATTTCATCAAACAATTACAAGTAGAAGTTTGTATATAGAATAAAAAGATTACAGCAATTAAACTAAATTATACCGACGACCGGAAGATCGGAGTGTCATAGCCGCGGGTCGTCGTTGGTGCTTGAATCTTGAGCACGGGGCGTTTCGGAGTAGAGCGCGTCGAAGAATGCATTGAAAAATGTTGTTCTGAAGCCTAGGGGTGAACCCCTATTTATACTATGTAGCTTGGGCACCTGTGTTGAAGGGGGCGCCTGACACGTGGCCTTCCCTAAGCGAACCTCAATCCGCAGACTTAGCCAGTGCTTATCCCCTCAACCAGGGAGCCTAAGCTAACTGGGGTGCCTGTGTTAACACAAGCACCTCATATGCACTTTTGAGGCTTTGCTTCGCAGTGGTTGGATTTACCCCTTTCACTGGGGCACCTGTCTCGACACAATCTCCTAGCCCAGTAAGGCGTCTCACTCTATTGAGGCGCCTGAGGGCAGAAACCTTCATCCCTTCGTTCCTGCAACTAGGGTTAGTTCCATAATACACGAAGCATATAAATAATATGGAATAACTCATGATTTACAGCCTGAGCTATCTTTGTTCCGACTTTAGGCTTCCCAAATGGGACCCTAGGTCGAACCGATGCCTAATGTTCCCTCCACGGGCAACGCGTCCTCACCTACTCCTCTCAGGAGATTTTACCTGTTTGTCAACCAACTCCTCCGGTTGGACTTTTTCCCAATCCCTCGGATTGGGTCGTAGTGCCCAGCTTCACTCACCAAGTCGTAGTGCCCAGCTTCACTCACCAGGTCTTAGTTGCCCAGCCCACGGCAAGGACATACTGCCCAATTCGTAGAGCCAGGACTTAGTGCCTAGTGTACCAAGGACTTTACATGCACACTTGATTAGGCTTGTTTGATAACAATAAAACCTTAACTTCTGAACCCTTTGTAGGATCGGTGTCGTCGATAGAGGGGGGGGTGAATATAGACTGTAAATTATTCTCATGAAAACACGTCTTACTTACAAAATCCATTCTAAACAGAGCGTTAGTAGCACAGCGGAAATCAGAAAAATAAAGGACAAAACAAACGACAAATTGCATGCGGGATTTACTTGGTTCCTAACCCCCCAGGGTCAGTACATCCAAGGCCTAAGCACGGGAACGCCCGTCCACTAATAGTCTCCTTTTTGGACTTTCTGGAGGCGGAGAACCCGTCTTATAGTGCAAGAGTTACGAATAGAAAGATAGATAAATTTAACTATAGAAATATAACTCAAACCGAACAAACATAATTGAAACTCGACCGATCTGGACCTCCGAAGTGCCGCACACTTCCTCCTGGAGCCTCCTGGTCGTATGGCTTCATCGTTGGTGCTTTTTCGTCACTTGGGGAGCTTAGAATTGTGTTTGGAAGTTGTGTTCTGAGCTGAGGGGTTGAAGCCCCTTTTATTGGCTTCATTGGGGCGCCTGTGATCACTGGGGTGCCTCAAAGGGCTTGTTCAAACCTTATCTCCGCGTCGAACTCATCGCAGCAGATAATCCCTTTGACCACGGCGCCCTGGACCTCCCAGGCGCCTCAATGAACCCAGTCAAAGCTTATCTCTGCTTCGAACTCGCAGCAGCAGATACAGCTTTCAACCAGGGCGCCTGTATCATCTGGGGCGCCTGAATGAAGACCTAGTTTGCCTCCTTTGATTGAGGCGCTGATAAGCACCATTTTATTGATTATTTTAATTGCTAAAATCCATGTTTGACCCATGATTTTATTGCTTAATTATGATTTTACCCTAGGTTTTGGAACTTTATCTTATTTTGGACTTAATTGCAAAATTACACATTTTTTGGATTATTTGGCCACTAATTTTTTGATATATTTTTGTAGGCATGAAAGGATCCTAGACCTAGGGCATACTGGGTCAAACTTGAGTCGGATGTGAGCCGGATCGAATTATCAAGCCTACGATTAATTCGGGCCGTCCAATTCAAGAGCGGCTAGATTTGAGCCATCCGGGCCGATCTGAAGCAATCCGAGCTAGGGTTAGGGTTGATCAAGCTCTATGATCAAGATCTGAAGGTTTCATCCCAATCAGAGCTAAATCAACCGTTGGATCAAGCAAGGAGGGTTCTAGAGCGTCCATTCAAAGATAGAGTTGATCTGGACCATCCGTTGCATATCTGGAGGATCCGAGCTACCACAAGACAGATCCTGACACCAGATCATCATCATAAAAGTTTGGCTCAAATCAGATCAAGATCTACCGTTGGATTTCATCAAAGCAATCTGAGCCGTCCATTTGTTTCTATTTAATCAGAAACTCCCCAGCCTTTCTCCTCGTCGCGTCTCCGCCGCTACAGTAGCCTTCATCGTTCTTCTTCAATTTTTCAGCGTTTTTCTCCATTTCCGGGGCGCGACCCCTCAATTATTCATCAAGATCATCTTCTGGATCTTTGGAGGTCATTTTCGTTGAAGAATTCAGCTCGACTTCGCGCCGGAAGAGGGTTGTTTGAGGGTTTCGGCAGCTCAGCAGTCCAGTCACTTGCGCCTCTTCCATAAGCCATTTCCGACCATCTGAGCCGGCTGTAGGGGTTCTCAGGTGAGCCCAGGTGGTCCGCGAATCACCACAGCAACCACCATCGACTGAGGCCAAGGAAATTGGGTTGAAATTCCATTATGACGCAGTTTGAGCAGAGTTCATCATGCGAGGCTGATTTCCACTGATTTGCTGAGCCTAGGGGTTCGAAGCCAGCTCTTGCTTGACGACCAAGAAGAATTTGAGCTTAGGGAAGATTGAGGAGTAGCTTAGATAGTTTAATTTCAGTTTCTTTTAGCTGTAAATTTCGTTTCAGCCTAGTTTAGTTACTGTGTTCGAATTTCAGAATTAGTTAACTTCGATTCTTAATGGTTTCTGCTTAATCTAGCTTTAATCCTTCTAGTTAAATAGTTTAGGAACCTATCTAGTGGATAGTTGTGTTTGATTTCAGTAAATTTTAGTTCAAATTTGTTGCGTGCCATTTCCTTGTGTGTGCCAAGTCATTTCTGAACTTTTCAGCTTGAGTTCTGATTTTTTATATCTTCTTTCAAATTCGATTCTTGTTTAGCTCATTCCCTGCAATTGAAGACAACATTTAGTTCCTAATTCAATTGATTTGAGTTGTTTAGCAAGTTAGATTTATTTCTGCAGTTAAGTAGAGCTTGTTTTGCATTGATTCTGTTTCGGCCATTTGATTTCTGATAACTCGATTTCCATTACTTCTGTTTAATTCATTTCTGCTATGCCATTTCTGCGTGCCAAGTCTCATTTATGAAATGGTATCAGTGAAGATTACATTGGAACTTGATTGCATGTGAAATCAGTCTACTTGTATGATAATTTTGCATCCAAATCTCTGCGGCATCACCATTTCTGAATCTGAGTGGCATTTTCTGCAACTCTTGGTGTGTAATGCATTCAGTTTGTAACTGAATTTGCTTTTCTGAATCGGAATTAAACACTAGCTCAGAGCACTAGTCCCAGCTTGCTTTGCCTGATCTGTAATCGACTTGTTTTTAACATTCCAGCACTTGAATTCTACATTCGGCAGAAGTAAGTATGGGCTGCAATGTTTCAATCTATTAATTCTGAAATTGTATCAAGTGATGTCTATTCTTGTGAATCTTAGTTGAACCTTGGATTGTAGCATTCTAGTTTGGTTTTTGTGTCTGATTTTGTGTCAAATTCGTGGCTGCATACTTGCCATCCTGTTTCTGAAATTCTGCTGCAGATTTCTAAATTTGCTCAGCTTTTAATTCATTGGCTGTTTTGGGTTTGCTAAGTTGTTTGCTTTTTAGTATCAAGCTGAGTTTTGGGCATAAATCTTGTATCAGTTTATTCATAGATTACTTATCATTTGGTTGGTTTTGATTTACAAATCCTGAAGTTGAACACAAGGTGTGATGTGCCATTGCATTTTTGTATTAGTTTGAAGTCTAAAGGTTGCAAGTTGTATTAATTGGGTAAAGTATCACTTGGTCAAGCTATTAATAGCCATCACATTGTTTATTTATTGCATTCCCGTTTTTAATTGCAACCCAAACCCAGATTTACATTCGAAACTCGAAAACACAAACGACACATAAATACAAGCGCGAATCAAACAACGTCAACTAGCCTCGAGAAAAATACGACCTGTGGCCCCTATATTACATTTTCAGTTTTTGATTGTAAAAGGGTTTCCAGCATTTAATTCATTGATATTTAAATTTGATGAGCCCATACATTTCGTGACAAATTAATTAGTATATTTTGGGCCCGTCAAATTTTTGGCGCCGTTGCCGGGGAACTGCAACTAGTTGATTTGTTTGATTTTTGCTTGTATGCTTTTGACATATCATTGGGTTCTATTTTTTGTTGCTTATTCTTTTGTATACGGGTACTGCCATTTTTCTTGTTTGTTTTGTGACAGGGGCTGAAGGATCAAAATGTTTTCATCTACTTGTCAGCAGCCGTGTCCACACTTTCAGCAGACCCAGCAAGAATTCCAACTGCCTTATTCTAATTTCCAGCAACCAAATCAGTTTTTTCAACCACCATTACAACAACTCGAGCAACCACAGCAATTATGACAATTTCAGCCAGATTTTCAGCCAAGTCTACCAAATTTCCAGAATTTTCAGAATGGGCAGCCATAATTTCAGCAATTTCAGCCCAATTTTCAGCCACTTTATCAACAATATCAATCACCTTTTCAAGGAATTCAACAAGGGTACCAAGTTAATTCGAATTTCCAGCAACCATGTCAATTTCCTCAGCAAGATCAACCATCCTTTCAACCACAATTTCAACATTTTCAGCAAGATTTCCAATTTCAAGGACAGAATTTTCAGCAAGACACTCAGAATTTTCAGCCCCTCCCAATTTCGCAGTTTAATCAAGGAGGCTTTGAGAATCCTGATTGGAGTGAGGAACAACAACAGAGGGTTGAGGATATGTTTCAACAGATGATGCAGCAACAACAAGCTCAACAACAACAAGTGCAACAAGTCGTACAACAACAGCAAATTTTACAAAAACAACGGCAAGACATCGAAGAACACTTTGGAAAATTGGTTGATCAGCTGAAAAAGATAAAAGCCCAAAGATCAGAATAATTAGCTTCTCAAGCTGCTTTTAATTCTGAGAGCCCCGGAGTTGGTTTTATATCAGTTCAAGGTGACCCTAGTGCATGGCAAAGTCCTTCTTCAATTAATCCTGCAAATTTAGTAGAAGAAGAAGAAGAAGAATACATTAAAGTCTGGGCACCTACAGCATGCATTCCTCTGGAGATTCCTACTCAAAATCCATTGCCAAATTTTTCAGCTCCAGAAGAAGAAATTGAAGCTCCACAGGACCATTCTAGACTTTTATTTTCTGATGATAGCCTTATTGATGGTCCTAATTTTTCTAATGTTGTTGTTGCAGATATTACAGGAGAAACTTGCATGGGAGATGATTCCATAGGTGTAGGGGATTGCACTAAGCCCCAGGGACCACCACAACTACCAGAAAGTGTAGGGACTTGCATGGTGGACGCAAGCACCCAAGGATCACCTGTTTTATTTGAGTGTCCACCAGAACTTGAGGCTGAAGAGGAGACTGCACATGATCAGGAGGAGACCACAGATATATCTACTTTTGTAGAATCTCCAGGTACTTTTCAGCACGATCAGGTAAAATCTTCTCCTAACTTTTCTGAAATTTGCATAGAGGTACCTCAAACTGACTTTATTGTTTGTGATATACATAGGGATACATCTCTTGTAGAAAATAATTGTGAAAAATCCCTAGAGGTACCTAGTGTTGAATTGGTTGAAAATGAAGCATGTTGTGATACATTGGATGTAAATGCTGAGTGTGAAATTTTTTTAGAAGTGCCTAGTGTTGTTAATTGTTGTGATGAGTCTTTTGACATATCTTATGTTGAAAATAATTTTGAAAAATTCATTGAGACACCTAATGTTGATTTCCTAGGCTGTGACACATTGCTTGATACATCCTTGGTAGAAAATAATTGCGAAATTTTTATTGAAGTGCCAAAAATTGATTTTATTATTTGTGATGAATTTCAGGATGCAAATTTTGTAGGAAATTACTGTGAAAAATTTATTGAGACACCAAGCATTGATTTAATTGGACATGATGCAGATTTGGATTCAATTCATGCAGAAACTGACATTATTTTATTTCTTTCTGACCCTGCACGCTTGAGAGAGGTATTACATTGTTTTGCAGGGTCCAGAAGACTTCAGGAGTGGGTGCTCCAACTGAACAGACTTCAACCTCCTGGAAGGATTTCTAAAAGGCAGAAAGAAGGAGGAGTTGATTTTACTCTAATCCATAGCCCTCCACCCCTTGAATGGCTTTTGAACCTAAATCGCCTGAGGCCACCAGAGAAAATTTTTGTGAAGTTCAAGTGTGGGGGAGTCCCAAATCACTCAGCCACCCAGACTCCTCCACTACCACGATGGAGGCTACTGCTTGATAGACTCCGTCCACCAGAAATAAAGGGGAGATTTTTTCTTTCTTGCATTTTCTTTTATCACATTTTTCACTTTTATGTTTTCTAGAGTAAATTAAATAAATAGACATTGTAAATACCATGTTTTTTTCTTTTAGCACTTTTTCTTGCATGAGTGTAAATAAATGTATCCCTTTAGGTTATCTTCATGTCATGTTAGAGTCTATTGAAAATAAATTAAATTTGGTTGTCAAAACTTAAGGTTTGAGCTAATGGATGAATTCTTGGATGCTTGAGTACGATTTTGCTTTAAACTCTTAATTGAGGATTTGAGATGGATTATTTTTACCTAGTGAGATTTAGCCTTATTTTGTGATACACATATGTTATTGAACTCTAGAACTTGCTTAGGTTCTTTCAAAATCATACTTCAATGGTTGGATCACATCTATAGGGTCAAATCATTTTATTCACCTTTCTACATCAATTTGCCTATTCTATTCCATTTGTCTTCCTTATTCCTAATTCTAACCCCAATTTTTCTATGGATTTGTTTGCTTGGGATATTTCCTTTTGATGCTATTTTGCCCGAGACGGTCAACAATTTAAGTGTGGGGGAGTGATTAGTGATTTGGAGACAATTTCTATCAAGGATGCATTTCAACTCGAAAAAAAAAAATTTTCATGTGCCAAGTGAGGGATGTTTGGTACCAAGAATGAGCTAGAGAGATGGAGGCAATTGAAGATGTAGCTTCCTTATCATATTTTGAAGATTTAAGTGGCAAGCAATGGAAAAATCCATGCCATTTCAGAAGAAAGTTCTGAGACAAAAATTGAGAAGAAGTGGTCAAGAGATTGAATCCAAAAGCAAGGAATTCAAAGAAGAAGAGATTGTTTCGGTATCACTTGATTTCAATGGGCATAGAAGCAGTTAGTATCCATCTAAATCTGAATGTTTGGGTGTTGAAAAATCAGTGATGCAGTGCCAAATTAAGTGAAGCAGTTTTGAAGAAGAAATCTTCAATGAAAAGCAAAAATGGCACACAAGCAAAAGCAAAGTTGTGCCATAGGAAAAATCAGTAAAGCTTTGGACTTTGCAGCCGTACCTTGCATTGAAAACCAGTAAACTTGGTATTAATATTGAACTGCAGCTGTACCTTGCACTTAGCTACTTTGAAGACTGACCAATCCGAAACAATGCAGAAAATTTGTGCTAAAAGAACTCCACTAGCAAGCAGCTGAATTTGCAGCTAATAGAGGATGATTCGGCCACTTTGCTAGAAGCTTAAATGCAGCTGTCTTTGCTGGAGAAAGCTGAACAAATCAACTTTGAGCTGCTGTGAATCATTGAAGGACTATTTGTGAAGCTGAGTAGAAGTGAAAACAGCTGGAAAAATCTGAAACTTGAGTAAATATGTGCAGGAATTCAAGTGCAGGAATTGTTTACCATATCAAAGTGTTTCCATACAAGCTGTAAGCAGATCCTCTAGAAGTCCTTTGCTGTAGAAATCAGAACACTTTGTTATAGACTGAGTTGAAGCTGGTGGAGAGCAGAAAAATAGAGATCGTGAGCTGGAATTGCAGCAGAAAAGAAGAAAACAGATTGGTAGTGCAGTTTTTGAGCAAAATTTGTGTCAACTTGAGGCTGAAATTATATTTTCCTGGGCTTTGAATCAGGGAACAAAGTAGGAAATGCATCAAAGAGTATTGAAAACACTCAATGCTGATCAAATCTGGAAGAAATTCGGTTGATAGAAGCTGCTGATCAGAAACAGAATTTGAAAGGTTGACCAAATGCTGAAAAGAAAGCTAAAAAAACTGCATTGTTGGGAATCTGCCGAGTGATACATCTGGGAGCTATTGGATACTTAGATTCTTTACTACATTGTGAAGATCAAAGTGGCATGCAATGAAAAGAAAAATCTGCAATGCAAAGAAAAAAAATCAGGGTCAAAAGGGTTGAGAATGCAGTTTGTATCAACCTAGGGTATGAAATTGAAGCACATGGCAAGGGTTGAGTTGAAGCTGATATCTGATAGGAAATTAGAGCTTAATTGAGGCTGATCAGAAGCTGAACATAGCTGGAAAAATTTGATCTAATGCAGGAAAAATTCTGTGCCGAAAACAGTTTGTGCAGTTTGAGTCAAACTGGAAGCCGAAATTTGAGTTTTTGAAGCTATGAATCAAGATATTCAGTGTAAAATGTATCTGAAGTTGAAGGTGCACATTCAATTTCGGATCTAAGAAGAAACAACATGCTAGAAGCTGCTGATCAGAAAAGAAGAAAAAGGGGAAAACAGTTTGAAAAAAAAAAAAGAGACACAAAGTTGGTACAAAAATTGGAATTTTAGCTCCATGAGATCATTGAAGTTTCTCCCATCCGAATCAAAAGCTTTGCTCCACTACAAGTCTAACCTTGCTAGAGGATAAAAGAAAAGAAAAGAAAATCAGTAAAGAGAAGAGAAAGAAATACAAATGGCACACAAGGTAGACAAGTGGCACAAAGGGTCTAGTGAGGGATTTTTATTGAATTATTGAAGTGCAAGGCAAGAGTTTACTCCAGAACACTTTTGAATTCACTAGGGGACTGATAAGAGAGCAAAGTTCATTGGAAACATTCCCAAGCACTCAAGTCTTCCACTTTACTAATTTTTCCATTTCCTTGGTTTTTAATTCACTCCTTACCATTTTCTATGTCTTTATTTGTTTTTATAGATGTTGATCCTATCATGATAAATGGTAGAGAGTAGATAATAAGCAAGCATATGGTAGTGCAAGAGGCATGTGTGTTTGAGTGAGCTCCACTTTAATCATCAACTTAGAACTTAGGAGAGAGCCACCAATATTTTCCTTGAAAGGCTAGTGATTTGGATTCATCTCAATGACTCATGATGGATGAAAAGGCTAAGTTGTTGATTTAAGGACAAGACACTAATCCATAGAGCTTAGATTTATGAGAATTGACAACCTTAGGTAATTTCTTTTCATTTGTTTCTAATTATGCTTAAGAAAGCCTAAGGGATACATATTTAGTGTTTTCGCGAGACGCTCAAGGTTAAGTGTGGGGGAGTTGATAAGCACCATTTTATTGATTATTTTAATTGCTAAAATCCATGTTTGACCCATGATTTTATTGCTTAATTATGATTTTATCCTAGGTTTTGGAACTTTATCTTATTTTGGACTTAATTGCAAAATTACACATTTTTTGGATTATTTGGCCACTAATTTTCTGATATATTTTTGTAGGCATGAAAGGATCCTAGACCTAGGGCATACTGGGTCAAACTTGAGTCGGATGTGAGCCGGATCGAATTATCAAGCCTACGATTAATTCGGGCCGTCCAATTCAAGAGCGGCTAGATCTGAGCCATCCGGGGCGATCTGAAGCAATCCGAGCTAGGGTTAGGGTTGATCAAGCTCTATGATCAAGATCTGAAGGTTTCATCCCAATCAGAGCTAAATCAACCGTTGGATCAAGCAAGGAGGGTTCTAGAGCGTCCATTCAAAGATAGAGTTGATCTGGACCATCCGTTGCATATCTGGAGGATCCGAGCTACCACAAGGCAGATCCTGACCCCAGATCATCATCATAAAAGTTTGGCTCAAATCAGATCAAGATCTACCGTTGGATTTCATCAAAGCAATCTGAGCCGTCCATTTGTTTCTATTTAATCAGAAACTCCCTAGCCTTTCTCCTCGTCGCGTCTCCGCTGCTACAGTAGCCTTCATCGTTCTTCTTCAATTTTTCAGCGTTTTTCTCCATTTCCGGGGCGCGACCCCTCAATTATTCATCAAGATCATCTTCTGGATCTTTGGAGGTCATTTTCGTTGAAGAATTCAGCTCGACTTCGCGCCGGAAGAGGGTTGTTTGAGGGTTTCGGCAGCTCAGCAGTCCAGTCACTTGCGCCTCTTCCATAAGCCATTTCCGACCATCTGAGCCGGCTGTAGGGGTTCTCAGGTGAGCCCAGGTGGTCCGCGAATCACCACAGCAACCACCATCGACTGAGGCCAAGGAAATTGGGTTGAAATTCCATTATGACGCAGTTTGAGCAGAGTTCATCTCCACTGATTTGCTGAGCCTAGGGGTTCGAAGCCAGCTCTTGCTTGACGACCAAGAAGAATTTGAGCTTAGGGAAGATTGAGGAGTAGCTTAGATAGTTTAATTTCAGTTTCTTTTAGCTGTAAATTTCGTTTCAGCCTAGTTTAGTTACTGTGTTCGAATTTCAGAATTAGTTAACTTCGATTCTTAATGGTTTCTGCTTAATCTAGCTTTAATCCTTCTAGTTAAATAGTTTAGGAAACTATCTAGTGGATAGTTGTGTTTGATTTCAGTAAATTTTAGTTCAAATTTGTTGCGTGCCATTTCCTTGTGTGTGCCAAGTCATTTCTGAACTTTTCAGCTTGAGTTCTGATTTTTTATATCTTCTTTCAAATTCGATTCTTGTTTAGCTCATTCCCTGCAATTGAAGACAACATTTAGTTCCTAATTCAATTGATTTGAGTTGTTTAGCAAGTTAGATTTATTTCTGCAGTTAAGTAGAGCTTGTTTTGCATTGATTCTGTTTCGGCCATTTGATTTCTGATAACTCGATTTCCATTACTTCTGTTTAATTCATTTCTGCTATGCCATTTCTACGTGCCAAGTCTCATTTATGAAATGGTATCAGTGAAGATTACATTGGAACTTGATTGCATGTGAAATCAGTCTACTTGTATGATAATTTTGCATCCAAATCTCTGCGGCATCACCATTTCTGAATCTGAGTGGCATTTTCTGCAACTCTTGGTGTGTAATGCATTCAGTTTGTAACTGAATTTGCTTTTCTGAATCGGAATTAAACACTAGCTCAGAGCACTAGTCCCAGCTTGCTTTGCCTGATCTGTAATCGACTTGTTTTTAACATTCCAGCACTTGAATTCTGCATTCGGCAGAAGTAAGTATGGGCTGCAATGTTTCAATCTATTAATTCTGAAATTGTATCAAGTGATGTCTATTCTTGTGAATCTTAGTTGAACCTTGGATTGTAGCATTCTAGTTTGGTTTTTATGTCTGATTTTGTGTCAAATTCGTGGCTGCATACTTGCCATCCTGTTTCTGAAATTCTGCTGCAGATTTCTGAATTTGCTCAGCTTTCAATTCATTGGCTGTTTTGGGTTTGCTAAGTTGTTTGCTTTTTAGTATCAAGCTGAGTTTTGGGCATAAATCTTGTATCAGTTTATTCATAGATTACTTATCATTTGGTTGGTTTTGATTTACAAATCCTGAAGTTGAACACAAGGTGTGATGTGCCATTGCATTTTTGTATTAGTTTGAAGTCTAAAGGTTGCAAGTTGTATTAATTGGGTAAAGTATCACTTGGTCAAGCTATTAATAGCCATCACATTGTTTATTTATTGCATTCCCGTTTTTAATTGCAACCCAAACCCAGATTTACATTCGAAACCCGAAAACACAAACGACACATAAATACAAGCGCGAATCAAACAACGTCAACTAGCCCCGAGAAAAATACGACCTGTGGCCCCTATATTACATTTTTAGTTTTTGATTGTAAAAGGGTTTCCAGCATTTAATTCATTGATATTTAAATTTGATGAGCCCATACATTTCGTGACAAATTAATTAGTATATTTGGGCTCGTCAGGCGCCTCCTTCAATGGGGGTGCCTAAATGAACCCTAGTTTTGCCTCCTTTCATTGAGGTACCTCCTTCAGTGGGGGCGTGATGGACCCAATAACTAGTGTCACGAGTGAGTCTCAAATTTAGATATTTATAAGTTGAAAATCCTTTGCTCACAAATTTAAAATGTAGTACAGGAGCCTCAAGTCGTATTTTTCCATGGACTAGTTTGTAAGATCGATTGTGTCCGCTAGAGGGGGGTGAATAGCATTTCAACCCCTTGTCTTCCTACACGGTTAGTTTGCGCAGTGAAATATACAATAAAAACAATCAAACAAATACTACCCACTGCAAACATGAGGATTTTACTTGGTATCCACCCCGGCCGGGTGACGAATCCAAGAATCCGTCGGTGGATCACTCCCCGGATAACCTCCGGCTAGCCCTCGTCGCTCCTTGTGGGTGGAGAAACCTTGCCACAATCACTTCGACAAGATCTGGACTCAAGAGACTACCAACAAGCCTTAACCAAGCTTGTTTCGTCAAGAATCTCAGCCACCACGAAGTCCTCTTTAAATAGGACTCGGGCTGAAACCCTCGCTACCAGTCGACTGCCCCAGGGCTGTCGACTGGTGCCACTGAAATTCAACCATTGCATCTCAACGTTCGAATTTTTAGCCATCTCACCAGCCACCTACCAGTTGACTACCCCTAGGGTAGTCGACTGGTCCAAGGTTGAGACCCTTCTGTGAGTTTCATCAGTCGACTGCCCTCAGGCCAGTCGACTGGTCTAGTCACATACCTATGGTTACCCTTCCCGAGTACATTTCACTCCACACTCGAATCCTAGGATTTCCTGAGTACAATCACACAACACTTGTACCCTCACGACTCGACTGACTCCTCTTCAGCAGCCTCGACTATTACCTTCGCGCCCTCTTCATCTTCGGCTCCCGTCCCTCGGATGCACACAAGCCTCCAGCTTGCCTCAATGCCATCCTTCACTCATGCCTCGATGTCTGTGCCCATAAGCTCATCGTCCCTGCTGTCTAAAGTCCCTCAGATGTGCACGCAAGCCTCCAGCTTGCCTCCATGCCATCCTTCACCGTACCGAGGTCGTCCAGTCAAGTTCATATGTGTAACCTGTACAACCTGCACACTCAACATACACATATGAGATAACAAGGGTAAACCTAACTTAAACCTTTTGCTCAAACATCAAAACACTTGGTCACTCTGGACCACAGATTGCCTCAACAATCTCCTCCTTTTTGATATTTGGCAATACGTTTAAGTTAGGGAAACAAGATAGTAGTCGATAGCAAAAATAATGCATATGCAATGCAAAATGGATCCTATCCCAAGGCATCCCACACCTAACACTCCAAGTTAGGACTTTTTTTTACACACCTAGCCCTCCAAACTAGGACTTTTCACACTAGCCCTCCAAGCTAGGACTTTTCACACGTAACCCTCCAAGTTGGGACTTTTTCAACACAGGATTTTTAAAGCTTTTCCAAAGCTCCCCCTACATTGGACTTACAAAGGCTTTTTAAGAACCTCTCCAAGGTTCCCCTTACGCCAAGGATGGAGCAACGATGCTCCCCCTTTATCTTAGCTCCCCCTAAACCTTGGGTTTCTAGCAAAGGTGTCTTTGGTTTCCCAACTTAAACCCAACACTTCTCCCCCTTTGCCTAACATCAAAAAGAACCCAACAATATCCCAATTATTGGTTCTTTCAATCCCTAATGACCATAAACAATGTGTATTAGCCCCCCATACACTTATTTTGCATAATTTTGACACATACCGAGCTGATGAAACTTAATTCAGTCTTTACCAGTCGACTGCCCCCCAGGGCAATCGACTGATACTCTGAAAATCAGAATTTCAATCTTTCTGACGAAATTCAGAAATGCACCAGAAATTTCACAAATCTCCAAAAATTCCTAAATTTTGTGGTACCCAGACCTACTTGAGAAAAATACATTCCAAAATATTTTTTTCACCATTCTCATGTTTGACACAAAACCCAAAACTAGCAAAAAGGTTCACTCAAACCTTAACCAAAAGTCCTAGTTTTGGTTTCCCCTTGATGTCTCTGCTTATACCAATCCACAATGCATCCCTAGCATTGATTTATATGACAATTGCACATCAAAAACCAACCTTCATGTTATATGACCCCAATGTCATATTTCCATGCATGAAACTCAAAAATACCGTGCCAAAACCCAAGTATTGAGACTTAAGTCTGTCTCTAATTCTTTTGGCACATCCTATGGTCCATCCAGACCTCTAGGAGGATCCCTCCAAAGATCCATTCACCATATATCCCAAAGGCTCATAGAGCTCCCCCATGATCTCTTAGCCCTAGCCACCTCCCTAGGTGACTCAACCATCACTAGGCCACATCGGTGTTCTACCGATGACTCTTGGCCTACAAACTCAACCCTCTTAACCTTAGACATCTTATCTTTGGTTAAGTCATTTTTTTCCTTTAAATGGCACCCCTTTGCCATTTTTGGACTCCCCCTTCTTGCCATAATCATATGCTACCCTAGCATATTTCTTTCCCTTGGCATGAGAGTTCTTAGACCGGTATCCCAACCCCGATCTATCACTGGTGCGGTTTAACCCACCAACACTATATCTAAACCCTTAGATCCAATAGTCAATCTCTCTAGAGTTTTCTCTAACCTATCAAGCTTTTCCCTTAATGCTTGATTTTCCCTTTGTAGGTTCCTAAACCTAGAATCCATATGTCCACTTTGGACATTCCTAGACCTACCCTCCTTTCTAGGCACATTACTTCCCTTCTTGGGCTTAGTGCCTTGTTCCTTAGGTACAAAGGTCCTAGGTTGATCATGATGCATGCTTTTCCTAGGGTTATAATCTACCTTGTTAACCCTAGTCCTATTATTATATTTAAATCTGAAATGTGCACCATTAAGCAATTTTCATTAATCCTAGCATGCATGGATGTATAATTAATTCTATTTTTATGATGCTTGGAGGAACTTGAATTAGAATTACATTTTGGCTTAAGGTTAGGAGTTACCTTCCTTACCTTTGGAGTTCCTCCTTGATGTGGGCTTCTTCTCTTCTTCCTTTCTTCTTTCTCTAATCTCCTCAAGTGCTCCATTTTCATTAGTTCACCTTTTCTAGGGCACTTGGTGTGGTAGTGCCCTAGCTCTCCACATGTGAAGCATCGAATCTTCTTTTTCTTTTCTTGGGCTTCTCCATTCCTACAATTCATGTTAGATTTAAATTGAATGGACCCGAGTTTAGAGAGTACCTCCTTCTTATCTTTCGGGCACTTGTCCTCGTAGTGCCCCTTTTCGTTGCATCCAAAGCATGTGATATGGTCCTTGGTCTTGGCTTTGGTGGAGGTTGGAGATTTTTCTTGCTCCGGAATGGAAATGGATCTCTCCTCCCCCTCAATTCTTGAAATTGATACTTCTTCTTCTTCTTCTGTAGATAAGGTGGAGGTCCTCTCACTTTCTTTTTCCATTTCACTTGAGGAGGTAGATGATTCTTCTTTCTTTTTCTCCTCTTCTTGGGCTATTGAGTTTACCTCCTCGGCCTCTTCCACTAATTGATCTTGTGTAGGGCTTTTTATGGATTTCTTCTACCTTTTTTCATAGATTGTGTGCATTTTCGTATGCTCCTACACCATTCAAAACATTAGTAGGTAAAATGTTAAGCAATATATCAACTACCTTTTTATTCGCCCTTGCTTGATCTTGTTGCTCTTGATTCCAATATCTAGGCCTAAGCTTCTTCCCGTGCTTATCCTTTGGAATCTCGAAGGGCTCCTTAAGCGCAATTCTACATGCCCACTCCATTCCGAACCAAGTTTTGATCCTTGCCCTCCAAAAGTCGAAGTCTTCATGATCGTAGGGCGGTGGAGTGTAAATGTCATCCCCAAATTTGTCTTCCATTTTCTTCTTCCTCTAGCGTGTGCTCCCTGGCGGTTAATCCGATCAAGAGTGGTCCTTCGCTCTGATACCAATTGTAGGATCGATTGTGTCCGCTAGAGGGGGGAATAGCATTTTGAACCCCTTGTCTTCCTACACGGTTAGTTTGCACAGCGGAATATACAATAAAAACAATCAAACAAATACTAACCAATGCTAACACGAGGATTTTACTTGGTATCCACCCCGGCCAGGTGACTAATCCAAGAATCCGTCGGTGGATCACTCCCCGGATAACCTCTGGTAAGCCCTCGTCGCTCCTTGTGGGTGGAGAAACCTCGCCACAATCACTTCGACAAGATCTGGACTCAAAAGACTACTAATAAGCCTTAACCAAGCTTGTTTCATCAAGAATCTCAACCACCACGAAGTCCTCTTTAAATAGGACACGGGCTGAAACCCTCGCTATCAGTCGACTGCACCCAGGGCAGTCGACTGGTGCCACTGAAATTCGACCGTTGCATCTCAACGTTTGAATTCTCAGCCAACTCACCAGCCACCTACCAGTCGACTGCCCCCAGGGCAGTCGACTGGTCCCAGGCTGAGACCCTTCTGTGAGTTTCATCAGTCGACTGCCCTCAGGCCAGTCGACTGGTCTACTCACATACCTAAGGTTACCCTTCCCGAGTACATTTCACTCCACACTCGAACCCTAGGATTTCCCGAGTACAATCACACATCACTCGTACTCTCACGACTCGACTGACTCCACTTCAGATGCCTCGACTGTTGCCTTCGCGCCATCTTCACCTTCGGCTCCCATCCCTCGGATGCATGCAAGCCTCCATCTTGCCTCCATGCCATCCTTCACGCATGCCTCGAAATCAGCGCCCATCAACTCATCGTCCCTGCTGTCCAAAGTCCCTTGCATGCGCACACATGCCTCCAGCTTGCCTCCATGCCATCCTTCACCATACCGAGGCTGTCCAGTCAAGTTCATATGTGTAACCTGTACAACCTGCACACTCAACATACACATATGAGATAACAAGGGTAAACCTAACTTAAACCTTTGCTCAAACATCAAAACACTTAGTCACTCCGGACCACAGATTGCCTCAACATAGTTGTGAATGTTTAATTCAAGCTTGAAAGTTGTTGTCGTTAAATATTTTGAGTTTTCTAGTAAAATGGGGGGTTTTGAGATAAGAATGAAATTACAGTATGAAATAGAATGAACTTAACTAAAGCATGGAACGAATTAAGAAATTGCAAGTACTTCACTTAACCTATAGGCAAAACTAAGCAATTCGATTTCAAACTATTGAATTGAAATTTAAGAACTAATTGCAAAAAACTAATTGCATGTTAATGAAAACTAAATCAAAACATTGCTTAAGAATTGGACTTGAAGTGTAATTGTAAACAAGCTAAGCCACTTAAAGAAATAAATGCTTGGAACCAAAATTATCCTAATTTGAACACCAAATCAGTTTATCGTCATGACTTCCCTTTGCCGTCACACAAAAGATGAGCTATGAACTCCCTAGCTCAAAAACTAATGAAGAAGAACTCCCAAGATCAGTTTGCTATTGACTTGCGCATATTGGTCTTTCTGATCGGTCACTGGACCGATCAGGTCTTCTTCTGATCGGATTGGAGATCGATCAGAGGCATCTCTGTCCGGTGCGGCAATCGATCAGAAGCTGAGAAACTCCGTGATCTCCTCCATCTTGGTACACCGAGTGTCGATCTCGCTCAGATACTATCAGTAACCTCCGGAGAACCCCTCCTTCTACTCTGATTTATCCGCTCGATGAAGACAACCGTGAACTGATGGAAGCGATTAGTGGATCGGAGCACCGGCGAAACCCTCTCCTTAACTCCTCTCAGTGACGAAATTGAAACATACTAAACTGAAAATCTACCTCATTTATATGGAACCTTGAAAACAAACTCGGACATGATGTTAGCCGCGCGATCGGAGAAGAAAACTAGGAACAAAACGATGAAGAAACAAAGAACAAAGAAGAAAGCTTGCGATATGGTGATGACGCGATCTGGGGAGAAGAGGTTATGTTTTATTTAGTTAGCAATGAACGGTTGTGATCGTTTTGGCCTCATCCAACGGTTGGATTAACTCGGATCAAGCCCAAACCTTCCAGATCTCAAACAAGGGTCAGGATCTACTCCTCCTTAGCTTGGATCAATCAAATCTGCAACAGGTGGCTCAGATTGCCCTGCTCTTTGAATGGATGGCTTAGACTCTCTTAAACTTGATCCAACGGCCAGATGAACTCTAATTTGTCTCCAAGCTTCAGATTTTGATCTATGGACTTGATTAACTCTATCTTGAGCTTGGATTGATCAGAAGTTGACGGATGACTCAGATCTAGACGTTTCTTGATCGGACGACCCTTATTAATCCGATGCTTGATCATCTTGATCCGGATCCAATTCTGACTCAAGTTTGATCTAATCTGATCTAGGTCCATGATCATTTGAAGCCTACAAAATTAGATTCAAAATTAATACCCAAAATATCTCAAATATACAAAGATTTGAATCAAATGCTAAAATAGAGATAATTCATGAAACCTAATGTAAATGCAAACTTAAGCATATAAAAGTGGATCAAAACATGGATTTGAAAGCCTAAAATGATTAGCAAAATGGTAGTTATCAGGGCGCCAAGCAGCCAACCATCCAGCCGTGTTGTGTGTTGTTCTCCTGCTTTGTCTTCCATTCTAGGTACCTGCAAGATATATAAACACAAAGCAAATATACACACAATCTTAGCCTTAAGGACTTGGTTCTGACTTTGGATTTCCACGAAACCCTAGGTCGAACCGATGCAAGTTCCCACCCCCGAGAACGCGCCTTTCACCTACTCCTTACAGGAGACGGATGCCACCCAGTCCATTCGGGTGGACTTTTGCTTAGCCTCCGATACTCTCGAATCTCGAAACGTCCGAACCTCGACTCGTCTCCACTTCTGTCCTTAGTCATCGCTTAGCTAAGTTGCACAATCCCTCGGACCAAGACTTCGTGCCCAAACCCTAGGTCCAGGACTTCGATGCCCAACCCTCGGCCAGGTCTTCGTACCCAATTCCTCGAACCAGGTCTTCGATGCCCAACCCTCAGCCAGGACTTCGTGCCCAATACCTCGAACTAGGTCTTCGTGCCCAGCTTTACTCACTAGGTCTTCATGCCCAACCCTTGGTCTGGACTTAGTGCCCAATTCCTCGAACCAGGACTTAGTGCCCAATCCATGATCAGGACTTCGTGCCTAGGCTTACTAGGACTTTTGCTCACTTTGTTCCAGTTTTCTTCACTCACCCTTCCCTTGTTCAATATATCAGTGACTTAAGCATATTGTCAAACATTGAAACATTTAGAGGAGGACATCACTAATGCAATTTGCACCAACAATCTCTCCCTTTTTGATGTTTGATAATATCGTAAGTTAGATTGGATGAAAGGGCTAAACCTTAGGATAAAATAAAATAAAAAATTTTGAAAATTCATTTTTGAACTTTTGGGGAAAACTTCTAACTTCTGCTCACTCTCCCCCCCCCTTTTTTGAAAAAAAAATATTTTGATTTTTTGATCCTTTGGTAAGAGAGAAAATAAATTTTTAACTTAAGCGCACCTCTCCCCCTTTGTCATACATCAAAAATCACCAAAAAAAATACTTGCACCAACCATGAAAGCATTTGGTTCTTTTTGAAAATCTAAATTTTTGAAGCATAGCAAGAAATAATTTGAACTTTTAGTATAATATGACAAATTTTAAACAAACGCACTTATAAAAAATTATGCAATTAAAACACGTTATGCATTTTGCAAAAAAAATTTGTACTTTGGAAAATATTGTGCACTTTACAAAAATATTAGTATTTTGAAAGAAATTTTGTACTTTTTGAGAAAATACGAGTATATTTGAGAGATGTCCTGCACTTTTTGAAAAATGCATTACTTTTGGCAAATGTATAACTTTTGAAAAGAATGTTATAATCTTTAAAAAAAATGCATGTACTTTCGAGATATATTATAATCTTTTTGAAAGATACTTGAAAAATATTAGGCATTTTCGAAAACATAATACTTGACTTGGTCTCTTTTCCAGTCTCACACAATCCTAGGAAACCTTGTTAACTACAAAGACATTTTCCTAAGTGTCCTAGAAATCCTCCAACACAAGGTAATATTATTTCAACAACAATTTTATAAGCCAAAATGATAGTACTTTGAAAATATATGTAAGTAGATTTTGAAAAATGTATGAACTTTTGAAGGCACAATATTTTACTTGACTTGGTTTTTCTTCCAGTCTGACACAATCCTAGGAAGCCTTGTTAGCTACAAGGGCATTTCCTTAAGTGTCCTGAAAATTTTTCCAAACTCAAGAAAAATATTATTTCAAATTGATTCTATTAAAAATAAATAAATTTTTGAAAATAATAATATTTTTATAAAAAAATGATAGTATTTGAAAGGAAATTACTTATGTTTTCAGAAGGATTTGAAAATACCGTGCATGAAAACATATCACCTTGAAATATTTAATAATTCTTTTAATTTGACCTCCCCCTAAACTTGACCCAATCCTAGGATGCTTGTTGACCACAAGTACTCTTCCTCTGATTGCTTAGGGTTTGATTTTGACCAAAAGAATTATCTAATAATTCTATAAAGTAATTGTCAAAGATAATACTTGTTAGAAGTAATTTCTTTTAGATTTAGACTCCCCCTAAATTTGACACATCCTCGGAGTCCCTGTAGATCATTAAGTAGACCTCCTCTATGTCTTAGGGTTTTATCAAAATCAAAAGAATAGCTTTGAATGATAGTATGGTAATTTTTAAGAAGATAACTTTTTAGCTTGGAATGAGAATAACTTTTTAAACCATAACTTTTTTTTTTGAAAACACAAGTGATAGTAATTTAAAGCACAGTTTTTGAAAAATATTTTCAGAAGATAGTAATGTTTAAAGTAGAGTTTTTGAAAAACATTTCAAAAGAATAAAAACACTCCCCTTGTACCCGACAACGTTTGACTCGATCTAAGTGCTTAAGGGACTTTAGTGTTGTCCTAAGAGGCTTGTGTCAAATTGTGTGAGTCAAACAATTTTTCAAAAAGATATAATTTTTGAAAACATATAATATATTTGCAATCAGACAGGCATTAAATCCATAAAAACATTATTATATTAAAGCACTATTTTGAAAATATATTTTTAGAAAAATATTCTAAGAATTTTGAAAACAGTTTTGAAAAATAATCTTCAATTTATTAGTCCTTAACATCTCACCCATTTTAGATGTCTAAATATAGCAAGCACGATTGCCTTATGGGTGCATTGTGAGATGCTTGAATCATTTTTCTTAGTTCATTGTTAAATCTAAGATTTAATTGAAACTTGTGTTAGAATCAAATTTATCAAATAGTAAAGAGAATTTGATTTTCGGTAATCGACTTCCAAGTCTTGGTGAGGCACAGAAGCCATCTTTGGCCGTAGCCTTATTGGATCATCAACCCTTTCCTTGACAAAGCCTTTTATCGGAAATTAATTTTCAAATTACTTCTTGAAAAATTTTGGTCTAACTAGCTTAGATTTTGGATCGGTAGCTTCGGCAAGTTCCATCAAACTAAACAGACCAAGTACATTAATTTTCCCTTATTAGAAGGGCTTCCCTAACGTACTATCATCTCTCCTCCACCTAATACTAGGTTGATCAAGTTTCAATTATTCTTTTTCCTATAGCCATTCTAATTTATGCATAAAATTAAACGTAAATGACATGACATATATTTTAAGTAAATTACAGATGCATGTTCATGGCATTAATGCATGATTCAAACAAGTCAAAATATTTAATTAAGTTTCTAAAAATGTATCAAATTCCTGATTTGATACATGTCGTGTGAACCCGCGAATATGCCAACCCACTTTAACATATTTAATTTTATTAAATTAATTGTTGTAGTTTGGGGAATATTTTATTTAATTCAAGTTTAAGTTACTTAAGAATTAATTGAATCTAAGTTAATTACGAATTAATTAAAGTTGAATTAAGAATTCAAGTTAGATTAATTAAGGATTAATTGAATTAAAAATAATTAAGAATTAATTAATTCAACTTTGAATTAATTAAATATTATTTAAATTTTGAATTAACTAAAGATTAATTGAATTTTGAATTAATTAAAGATTAATTGAATTTCGAATTAATCAATTTTGAATTAATTAAAGATTAATTGAATTTTGAATTAATTGAAGATTAATTGAATTTTGAATTAATTAATGATTAATTGAATTTTGAATTAAATAAAGATTAATTGAATTTTGAATTAATTAAAGATTAATTGAATTTTGAATTAATTAATGATTAATTGAATTTTGAATTAAATAAAGATAATTGAATTTTGAATTAATTAAAGATTAATTGAATTTTGAATTAATTAAAGATTAATTGAATTTGAATTAATTAAAGTAAAAAATTGTTAAGATTTAATTAGTTTTAAAGATTAATTGAATTTTAAATTAATTAAATATTAATTAAATTTTTTATTAATTATAGTTTAATTGAATTTGAATTAATTAAGCATTAATTGAATTTTGAATTAATTAAAGATTAATTGTATTTTCAATTATTTAAATGTTATTTGAATTTTGAATTAATTAATGATTAATTGTTAAGATTTAATTAGATTTAAATTTTGGATTTGATAATAATTGTGGGCTTAGCTTCATCATTTTCATTATTTCAAAAATTTCTGATTCCTTTTCTATTTCTTCTTTATTTATCTTTTAAAGTTTTTCTAATAATTCTGATTTATTTGAATCATTATGAACTTTATTAACTATAACCTTGATCTCAAATAATTCCTTTTTCTCCTTATCCTCAAAATTATATCCTTCAATATCCTCAAGGTAGATGGAGTAATTTGGGTCACTAGTTAATGTTTTGTAATAATCTTCAACATTATCTATAATTAAATTATAGATAATGAATTTTAGTTTCACTATCCTCAAAGTTATCCTCAGCATTATCTTTAATGTCTTCAGAATTACTCTCACAATCTTCAGAATTATCAGCAAGATTTTCAAATATGAATTCAGAATTATCCTTAAAATTTTCAAATTTGAATTCAGAATTATCCTTAAGATTTTCAAATTTGAATTCAGAATTATCCATAAGATTTTCAAATTTGAATTCAGAATTATCCTTAAGATTTTTAGATTTGAATTCAGAATTATCCTTAAGATTTTCAAATTTAAATTCATAGTTATCTGATTTAATTTCTAAATTATCTTCAGGATTATCATATTTAATTTATAAATTATCCTCATGATTATCAGATTTTTCTGAATTTATAGAATTAATTTCAAAATTTATAGAAATATTATTAGAATTTGCAGATTTAATTTCAAAATTTACCTTAGAAATTATCAAATTAACATTAAGGATTACAAAGTTAATTTATGATATTTTAGCATTATCTAAATTTTCTAACTGGTCATGCAAAATATTAATTTGACTATGCAATAAATTTAATTTTTCAGACAAATTATCAAACTTATCATACGATTGTGTAGGAAGTTGAAATTTTCTAGGAATATAAATTTTGCGTACCTTTGTCGGACATTTATTCTTGTAGTGTCCGTATTTTTCTCACTTGAACCATTTGATGTGATCTTTATTCCTTCGGCCTCATGGTGCTGGTACATCATTTGTCACCAGTGAAGAATGAGTCTTATGAGTAGGTCATTGATTTTTATAGTACCCTCTCTCCCTGCACTTGAAACACGTAATATGAAATTTAAAAACAGACATTTAAAATAAAATATACCTTATTCACCCCTAGGCTCTCCCTCAACTCCTGGCGTCTTTGCTCCATCGATGGTTAATCCGTGAAGAGCGGTCAGGCTCTGATACCAATTGTAGGACCGGTGCCGTCGATAGAGGGGAGGGGTGAATATCGACCGTAAATTATTCTCGCGGAAACTCGTCTTACTTACGAAATTCGTTCTAAACAGAGTATTAGTAGCACAGCGGAAAATAGAAAAATAAAGGACAAAACAAACGACAAATTGCACGCGGGATTTACATGGTTCCCACCCCCCAGGGTCAGTACATCCAAGGCCTAAGCACGGGAACACCCGTCTACTAATGGTCTCCATTCCGGACTTTCCGGAGGCGGAGAAACTCGTCTTACAGTGCAAGAGTTACGTACAGAAAGATAGATAAATTTAACTACAGAAATATAAACTCAAACCGAACAAATAGATTTGAAACTCGGCCGATCTGGACCTCCGAAGTGCCGCGCACTTCCTCCTGGTGCCTCCTGGTCGTAGAGCTTCATTGTTAGTGCTTATTCGTCACTTGGGGAGCTTAGAATCGTGTTTGGATGTCATATTCTGAGCTGAGGGGTCGAAGCCCCTTTTATAGGCTTCATTGGGGCGCCTGTGATCATCGGGGCGCCTCAAAGGGCTTGGTCAAATCTTATCTCTGCGCCGAACTCATCGCAGCAGATAATCCCTTTGACTAGGGAACCCTGGACCTCCTAGGTCCCTCAATGAACCCAGTCAAAGCTTATCTCTACTTCGAACTCGCAGTAACAGATACAGCTTTCAACCAGGGCGCCTGTATCATCTGGGGCGCCAGAATGAAGACCTAGTTTGCCTCCTTTGATTGAGGCGCCTCCTTCAATGGGGGCTCCTGAATGAACCCTGGTTTTGCCTCCTTTCATTGAGGTGCCTCCTTCAATGGGGGAGCCTAGCAGCTAGCCTTCTAGCCGTGTTGTGTGTTGTTCGCCTGCTTTGTCTTCCGTTCTAGGTACCTGCAAGATATATAAACACAAAGTAAATATACACACAATCTTAGCCTTATGTACTTGGTTCTGACTTCGGATTTCCATGAAATCCTAGGTCGAACCGACGCAAGTTCCCATCCCCGGGAACGCGCCGTTCACCTACTCCATTCAGGAGACGGTTGCCACCCAGTCCATTCGGGTGGACTTTTTCTTAGCCTCCGATACTCTCGGATCTCGAGACGTCCGACCTCGACCCGTCTCTACTTTTGTCCTAAGTCATCGCTCAGCTAAGTTGCAGAATCCCTCGGACCAAGACTTCGTGCCCAAACCCTAGGTCCAGGACTTCGGTGCCCAAACCTCGGCCAGGTCTTCGTGCCCAATTCCTCGAACCAGGTCTTCGGTGCCCAACCCTCGTCTAGGACTTCGTGCCCAATTCCTCGAACCAGGTCTTCGTGCCCATCTTTACTCACTAGGTCTTCGTGCCCAACCCTTGGTCAGGACTTAGTGCCCAATTCCTCGAACTAGGACTTAGTGCCTAATCCATGATCAGGACTTCGTGCCTAGGTTTACTAGGACTTTAGCTCACTTTATTCCAGTTTTCTTCACTCACCCTTCCCTTGTTCAATATATCACTGACTTAAACATATTGTCAAACATTGAAACATTTAGAGGAGGACATCTATCACGCCCCGAGACCCTGGAGCCGCTGATCCAATATAAAATCGGACAGCACCTCCCCTGTCCGGCGGACAATTTACACAATCACACAGATACAAATAGCACAACCACACAGTTAAATGGCCTCAGGCCTCAAATCTATGCAGAAACAATAGTTATATGATTATAACAATCGAAAAACCAAAGCACGAACTCACCTGAGCTGCCAGGGGGCAGGAACAAAACCAAAACCCCACGAAGTCCAACATAGGACTCAAAAGTACAACCTCGTCGAATAAAACATGAATACATGTCCAAAAACATGGCAACGGAAGCAAAGTACATAATACAGGATCCATAACCGTAAATCAACATAAAATAAAACGAAGCAGAGCTCCTCTCGAGTTGGGGACTGGCGGCTAGGGCTCTCCTGGCAGACATCAACCTGAAATTAAGGAAAATAACCAATGGTGTGAGTCCTAAGGAACTTTGCGGATACCCAGAATAGATATGCATAGAAAGTTATACTAACAATAAGAGTTCAGCTAATACAATCTCATACCAACAATAGGGAAAGACTAGTACTGAACATACTGAGGTAGATATATACCAGAATCCACCTAAGCTGATAAGAGGGTAATAAATACCAATGGAATACCAATAGGCATATAATCTCAGATAACAAATCTCCAGAATATGTATGTCAAACAATGCACGATGCAAAATATGCACATGGTGCAATGACATGTGTCACCCCTGACACCAGTCAGATCATCGTACACCTGTCATAGGCAACGCCTGAAAGGGTAGAGGTATGACAACTATACGCACCCTGCTATCACTGCTCCTGAGTGACCGGGTGGACAGGATGCTGGCAGAGACTACGCTCCTACCCCAAGCAATGGGGGAGTCTAGCTCTCATCTCCTCGTGGCTCAGTACGAGAAGGGATCCCTGGCTGCTACCACGCCCAGACCCACCCTCCAAATAGTGGCTGAACGGATCAATACAGGCCAAATACACACACCCTACGGTATCCACTAACCCATGAGTGGTCGTGTGCACATATCATGTACCGGAAGACGATAGGCTCAACCACAAGGGAGTCGCTGATCGCCGGCATGCAACAATGCAGAGATGGTGTATGATAGATACACATACCTCCCTCACCAAGTTCTCAGTATACTAGGTCTTAGTCTGAATCCTATAACAGGAAATACAGGTAACCTACAAGGTATACTGGCCGGAAACTACTGATCCCTCAATGTCAAATGCAAGAGATACATCACGATATCTATGCATACATAGAGATATGACAATACTTGAGACTGTATGGAACTAACAGCATAATAACCCAGGGATAAACAACAAGTATCCAGAACCAGCATAATAAACAAGGATAGCGTATAATCTTACTGTTATCTATAACAGTCTATGCATAATAACATGACAATATCAGAAAAGATAAGTCAAAAGGTACCCGCCTCCAAGAGTAGAAGTCCGTATCAAATGAGATAGAACCACCCACCAATAATAATCCAAATCAAGCTCCTGTATCATGGATGTATTTAATTAGCTATTATACAAATAATAGCAGTTAGCTACAAGTCCCTAAATCATATTATGGATAACCTAACCTAATCCACCCTACTAGATTAGGTTTCATCTCCTAGTCTAATTCTATCCATTCCCAAGAATACTCAATGGAACCATCCATACTATCCTACTGATCAAGAACCCATCAACGTCGATCAAATTTAGATTTATCACAGAGCTCACATCTACTAACCCAAAATACAAATCCACCTCAAAGCATAGTATCAAATGGCCATACCACAGGGTCGGATCAACATAACTCAGATTATAAAAATGCAGAAATCAAATCCTTGCCATTTGAACTCCGGACTACAGCACAAAACCCATACCGAATTGCTATTCTCAGATTCTAAAACTATTTCATTACCACATAGAAACTGAGAAGTGTTTAGGAATTACCTTACACTGCACACGGCAGGGATCTCCCACAGCTCCACCTTCCGCACTCCTCAACAAACAGAAGGCACCTCCATTAAATGGTGAAGCTCAAGGTGACCTCTAAACCCCAAATCGTGAGGAGTTCTACAGCTAGTCAAACCACAGATCGCATTCAATATAAGGATCAATGCATTGTCACAGATTTTGCCAACCTACTGGAAATCCAAATCAAAACCAACATACACAAGCTATCCTTACCTAGATTGGCATAACCAATTTTCCCCCTATGAACCCTAGATCCGTTCCGAAGGGGTTGAATCCAAATCTCAGTTGGGGACGGGCCACAACGATCCCTAATCAACACCACAACGAAATCAACACACCGTAACGAGATCAATCCCAAACTTAATGAACCCTAACTCACCTCTGGTGGCTTCGATAGCGCGATGAACTCATCAGCCTGAGGAAACCACCGCGCTCCCAAATCGCCCGAAGTGGAATCTCTAGCTCCCGTTCACGTGAGAGTTTTAGGATCGAGGGATTTAAGCTCAACGCTGGTTGGATTCTCAAGATAGGGTTCGCCGGAGAGATGGAAGCCGAAGGAGGCGGTGTCGTCGGCTCTCGATCGGGAGAGGCGCAGCTAGGGCACGCGGGCGAGGGAGGTGGAGCGACGATCGGCTGTGATGGAAGCGAAGGCCGAAGAGTGACCTAAGTGGTGGGACTTTTACACTGGGGTCCATTCATGTTTCGCCATTTTGCATTTTCGTCCTTAGGGTTTAGAATTCCTTATTCATCAACCCCTTAAAGTATTAAATTTTTAACCAAGTTAACCCCCAAGCCCTTAGGTTTTTAGTTTAGTCTCTTAGACTCCTCGGAACTCTAGGAAATTTTTCCCAAGAATTTTCCAGAGCGAGATAAACGTGTCGGATTTAACATCCTCCCCTACTAATAAAAATTTGATCCCCAAATTTTGATATTCACTATAGTAAACACTATCAAAAAGTATGCTGATAAAAATACTGAACAGTAACCAATCATACATACCTCAAGTGAACAAGTGAGGGTAATGAGCTCGGATAACTTCCTCAAGCTCCCAAGTAGCCTCCTCATCAGAGTGATGCTGCCATCTGACCCTAACCAACCGGATCGTCTTGTTCCGCAACTGACGCTCTCGGTGACCCAAAATCCGTACAGGAATCTCCTCATACGTCGTATCCGGCTGCAGGGAGAGAGATACGTCCGACAGCACATGCTTAGGGTCTGGTACATACCGTCTCAACATCGATACATGAAATACATCGTGCACTCCAGACAGGGAAGGTGGTAGTGCCAGACGGTAAGCTACTGCTCCAATCCTCTCCAAAATCTGGAAAGGGCCAATATATCGCGGAGCAAGCTTACCTCGAAGACCAAATCTCTTCACCCCTTTCGTGGGTGAAACACGAAGGAACACATGGTCGCCAATGGAGAACTCCAGAGGTCTCCTTCTCCGATCCGCATAACTCTTCTGTCAATCCTGTGCCTCGGACATCCATCGTCTAATAGTACGGACCAACTCTGCCTCAAGCTGTGCTCTCTGGGGTCCTAGTAACTGGGACTCCCCAACCTCCTCCCAGAGGGTGGGCGTCCGACAAGGACTACCATACAACGCAAACGGTGCCATCTGTATAGCCGCATGATAGCTATTGTTGTAGGCAAACTCAACCAGGTGTAGATGATCCTCCCAGCTGCCTTCGAAATCCACAACACAAGCTCTCAATAGGTCCTCTATAGTCTGAATAGTCCGCTCTGACTGCCCGCCGATCTGCGGATGGAAAGCTGTACTGAACCTCAACTCGGTACCCATGGCCCGCTGCAGACTTTGCCAAAAACGTGATGTGAAGCGAGGGTCTCGGTCTGATATAATACTCATCGGAACACCATGCAGCCGAACAATCTCTCTACAGTATAACTCTGCTAGTCTGTACAAGGAGTCTGTCCTCCGAATGGCCAAAAAGTGTGCGGATTTGGTTAATCAATCAACGATCACCCAAATCGCATCGTGCCCTCGCTGAGTCCTCGGTAATCCTACCACGAAGTCCATCGTAATATGTTTCGATTTCCACTCGGGAATGGAAATCCTCTGAAGTAGTCCAGCAGGTCTCTGGTGCTCAGCCTTAACCTGCTGGCAAACTAGACATCTAGCGATGAAATCCGCGATGTCATTCTTCATGCCATTCCACCAGTAGGAACGCCTCAGGTCTCGGTACATACGGGTCCCGCCCGGGTGGATCACAAATCGGGAGCGATGAGCCTCCTAAAGTAACTCCTCTCGGACCGGATGTGACTCGGGTACACATAGTCTCCCTCGGAAGTAGAGAGTACCCTCGTCATCTCTGGTGAACTCAGTCTGCTGTACTGAAGCTATCTGGCTGCCAAGGGACTGCAGGTGCTGATCAGTGGCCTGGGCCTCTCGAATCCTCGTCCGGATCGACGACTGAGCAACCATAGTCACAAGAATACCCTGCTCAGTCCGTCTCTGCTCCTCTAAGCCAAACTCTGAGAAACCTTGAACTAGCTCGGTAACTGATGCCCGGAGGCAGGCCGAAGTCCCTCTGGACTTCCTGCTTAATGCGTCCGCCACAACATTAGCTTTCCCTAGATAGTAGCTAATGGTGCAATCATAATCCTTAAGGAACTCCATCCATCTCCTTTGTCGGAGATTGAGTTCCTTCTGCGTAAATAGGTATTTGAGACTCTTATGATCAGTGAAAATCTCAAAAGTAATACCGTACAGGTGGTGCCTCCAGATCCGCAAAGCAATGATGATGGTGACCAACTCCAAATCATGAACCGGATAGTTCTTCTCATGCTCCTTCAGCTGTCGAGAAGCATAAGATACTACCCGTCCGTGCTGTATCAGAACTACGCCTAACCCCTGATGAGATGCGTCGTTATACAGCATAAATCCGTCCTCTCCCGAGGGTAATACAAGTACGGGTGCTGTCACCAATCGCCGCTTCAGCTCCAGAAAGCTGGTCTCGCAAGCCTCTGTCCAAATGAACTTCACACCTTTCCTGGTAAGGCGTGTTAGTGGCATAGCAATAGTGGAAAATCCCTCTACAAATCGTCGGTAATATCCGGCCAAACCCAAGAAACTACGAACCTCAGTAACTGACTTCGGCTGCTCCCAGCTGATAACAGCCTCGATCTTCAGGGGATCCGCTGAGATGCCTCGGCTAGATACCACGTGTCCCAGAAAACCTACTGATGACAACCAAAAGGCACATTTGCTGAACTTCGCATATAGACGCTCTCGTCTGAGAGTCTCCAATACGATGCGAAGATGCTGTGCATGCTCCTCCTCGGAATGAGAGTAGACTAAGATGTCATCAATGAATACTATGACGAACTGATCCAGATACTCCAGAAATACGCGGTTCATCAAGTCCATGAATACCGCTGGAGCATTGGT
Organism: Boesenbergia rotunda; assembly: GCA_024364735.1. Classification (NCBI taxonomy): domain Eukaryota; kingdom Viridiplantae; phylum Streptophyta; class Magnoliopsida; order Zingiberales; family Zingiberaceae; genus Boesenbergia; species Boesenbergia rotunda. The sequence continues at coordinate 156,215 of JAGFNQ010001510.1, forward strand.
AAGCTCAAATAGCATTACCAAAAACTCATAGTGTCCATATCTGGCACGGAACGCTGTCTTCTGGACATCTGACTCTCTAACCCTCAACTGATGATATCCGGATCGCAGATCAATCCTGGAATACACAGATGTGCCCCTGAGCTGATCAAACAAATCCTCAATCCGTGGCAGGGGAACTTGTTCTTGATGGTCACTGTATTCAACTGTCTGTAGTCGATGCACAACCTCAAAGAACCGTCTTTCTTCCTCACGAAGAGAATTGCGGAACCCCATGGTGAGACGCTAGGTCTAATGAATCCCTTGTCCAATAACTCCTGGAGCTGGACCTTCAGCTCGTCCAACTCTCTCGGTGCCATACGATACGGAGCTTTCGATGCCGGCGAAGTCCCCGGTATCAGCTCAATAGTGAACTCTACTTGCCTCCTCGGAGGCAAACCCGGTAGCTCCTCTGGAAATACGTCCTGATATTCTCGGACCACTGGAACGTCCGAGAGCGGAGGGCTACTGGTGTCGTCGGTGCTAATAAATGACAGTAAGAAACCCTGACAACCATGAGATAGCAATCTCTGTGCCTGAAGCGCAGAAATAACTGATAAGCCCTCATCCCTGATGCCAGTGAAATCCCACGAGGGTTGGTCCGGAGGTCGAAAAGTGACCACCCTCGTCTGGCAATTGACTATGGCATGATAAGCGGTAAGAACATCCATACCAAGAATAATATCAAAGTCCACCATCTCCAGAACTAACAAATTAACCGTGAGGGTAATACTACCAAAATCTAATGGGCATGCTCTGACCTCCTATGTAATACTCAAGATCTCTCCTGAGGGTAATGATACAGATAACTGCTGTGATCTAGCGGTAGCCAATCTACCAATCCAACTCATGAATATCCGCGATATGAAAGAGTAAGAACTACCAGTATCAACTAATAGCTCAGCAGGAAAGGCATAAAGAGAAATAGTACCGTGAAATACCGATTCGTCGGCCCGCTGGGCCTCCTCTCGAGTGACAGCATAAATCCGTCCAGCCTCAGGCGGTGGTGGTGGCACTGCTGGGTACTGCTGAGGTGGGAACTGCAACTGAGACTGAGGCTGCTGAACTGACCCTCCCACAGGGTACTGAGGCTGCTGCATCACAGATTGATAAGCTGGATAAGTCTGATGTAGAGGTCCTGAAGTTGGGCTCTGAGATAAGGCTGAGGTGTAACTGGCCTCGTGTCCTAGCATACCGTATGCAGGTGCTGGTGGGGCAGCATGTGGCTGGCGGAATGAAGGCTGAGTCCTCCGTCCGCCTCTATGAGCTCCTGACTGCCCCAAATGTCCAGTCTGGCTAGTGGCTCCCATCCTCTCATTCTGTGCCTTCAAGGCATAGTCCCGGCTCAAGTGTCCTGGTAGTCTGCAGTAGTAGCATACTACCTGCTCCAGGCGACAGTCTACTATTACGTGCTCTCTGGATCCGCAACGGGTATAGTAAGATGTCGGTGTAGTCTTCTTCCGGTCCTGCTGAGAAGACTGGAAGGATCCGGTGAAAGAACGTCTCGACTTCTGGGGCTTAGAGGATGCCCCAGAAGTGCCAGAAGCTGCCTGAGTGTGGATGCCGCCCATCCGTCCAGTAGTTTGCGACTGCTGTGTCTGAGCTGAGTCCGTTACCACCTGCTTCCCCTTCTTCTTACCCCCAAACAGTCTGTACTGAGTCATCTCAATAATGAGCGCTCGCTCTAATGCCTCTCGATAGGAGGTTGGGACAAATCCTGACATACGAGTCTGAATGTATGACCCTAGACCCTGATGAAACTGAGTCATCCTCTCCATGTCGTCTGCAACTATGTGAGGGCAATACTCTGATAGGCGGTTAAACTCCGCCTCATACTCCAGTACTGATAGGCCTCCCTGCTTGAGAACCTTGAACTCCTATCGCCTAGCCATGTAGAATGCTACTGGAAGGTACATCACCTCAAATGCCTCCCGGAATGTGTCCCAGGTGACGTACTCCTCGCCAATGACGGTCTGCTGCATAGTCCACCATGATCTCGCAGATGATAAATGGCCAACTCAGCCTTCTCCCATTCCGAACATGTCAGATAACGAAAGGTACTCTCAAGTGTCCTGATCCAGGCTCGGGTCGCAGCTGGATCCGATCCTCCCTGAAATAAAGTGAGTCAGCCCTTTACGGATGCCGCCAACATCGGAATCCGGGCTCGATCCCTAACGCCATCGGTAGGGGCAAAAACCGCAAGGGGCACGGTGGAACATCCCGGTGCAGGAATCAATAGAAGGAGCCGTAGGCATGATCGGGGTGGACACCACAGGTGGTACCATAGGTACAGTAGGAAATTCGGGGGCAATATATGCCGGTGAGACTGAAGGGAGCACTGGGGCCTGCATCGTATTCTGAGTAGGGGGATACGCTGCAGCAGTCATAGTCGGGGGTGCAGTAGCATACAATGGTGCCGGTACTGCTGATGGCGTAGTCTGATAATACAGACCCGATGCTGCTGGTGGAACTGCAGAATACCTCGGAGCAAGTACAGGCGTCTCCGATGGAATAGTGGGGATAACCGGGGCAGGTACCACCGAGGTAACTGCAGGATGCGTCGGAATAGGTGTCTCTGGCAGAACTGCAGGGAACACCGATGCAGATCCTATCGGTACTGAATGTGTCGGCAGTGGTACGGCCGCTGACACAGTGAATACTACCGGAGTAGAAACAGCAGGAGGGGCAGTAGTGACTGCTGATGGGAAAGGAGTAGGGACCCTCTGAGTTGGGGAACCCTGACCTCTTTGGATGTCCTGCGGAGTCTGACCTCGACTATCAGGCTCTCTATCAGTGGTCCTCTCAGATGGCTCTACAGCCGGAGGCTCTACAGTCCTCTTACGTGGTCGTCCCCGACCACGTCTCGGTGCAGGAATATGAGCATCTCGCGTCATACCTGTTAAATTATTAACGAGTATTATAACCAAAACCAAGAGGCTAACTTTAAAATTACCTATTTGCTGTCTGGAGAAGTCCTGTCGCTGCCAAGTCCCAAATGGTCGTCACATCGCAACCACGACCTTAAAGATCCGTAATGTACTCGGATGAATAACATCAGACCCGAGCTCCGACACCTACCAGTTCATTGTCAGATTTAAATTCCGAGAAATCACGAATCGCTGGTATCCCGCATCCTGGGCTTGATACCACAAATAAGTTGGTATCAGATTTCCGTAAAACCCGAATTCGAAAAACAAGGATCGCAAAACCTAGGCTCTGATACCAAAAATAAATTGGTATCAGATAAACGTCGAAAATCCACAAGTCCCGAAGGTATCCAAATACCTGAGCTCTGATACCAAAAATAAATTGGTATCAGATAAAATTTGGAAAGCCCAGAAAACACAAAAATAGGTAGGCATCGTAACCTACGCTCTGATACCAAAAATAAATTGTTACGCCCCGAGACCCTGGAGCCGCTGATCCAATATAAAATCGGATAGCACCTCCCCTGTCCGACGGACAATTTACACAAACACACAGATACAAATAGCACAACCACGCAGTTAAATGGCCTCAGGCCTCAAAACCATACAGAAACAACAGTTATATGATTATAACTATCGAAAAACCAAACCACGAAGTTACCTGAGCTGCCAGGGGGCAGGAACAAAACCAAAACCCCACGAAGTCCAACATAGGACTCAAAAGTACAACCACATCGAATAAAACATGAATACATGTCCAAAAACATGGCAACGAAAGCAAAGTACATAATACAGGATCCATAACCGTAAATCAACATAAAATGAAACGAAGCAGAGCTCCTCTCGAGCTGGGGACTGGCGGCTAGGGCTCTCCTGGCAGACATCAACCTGAAATTAAGGAAAATAACCAACGGTGTGTGTCCCAAGGAACTCTGCGGATACCCAGAATAGATATGCATAGAAAGTTATACTAACAATAAGAGTTCAGCTAATACAGTCTCATACCAACAATAGGGAAAGACTAGTATTGAACATACTGAGGTAGATACATACCAGAATCCATCTAAGCTGAAAAGAGGGTAATAAATACCAATGGAATACCAATAGACATATAATCTCAGATAACAAATCTCCAGAATATGCATGTCAAACAATGCACAATGCAAAATATGCACATAGTGCAATGACATGTGTCACCCCTGACATCGGTCAGATCATCGTACACCTGTCATAGGCAACGTCTGAAAGGGTAGAGGTATGACAACTGTACGCACCCTGCTATCACTGCTCCTGAGTGACCGGGTGGACAGGATGCTGGCGGAGACTACGCTCCTACCCAAGCAATGGGGGAGTCTAGCTCTCATCTCCTCGTGGCTCAGTACGAGAAGGGATCCCTGGCTGCTACCACGCCCAGACCCACCCTCCAAATAGTGGCTGAACGGAGCAATACAGGGCAAATGCACACACCCTACGGTATCCACTAACCTATGAGTGGTCGTGTGCGCATATCGTGTACCGGAAGACGCTAGGCTCAACCACAAGGGAGTCGCTGATCGCCGGCATGCAACAATACAGAGATGGTGTATGATAGGTACACATACCTCCCTCACCAAGTCCTAAGTATAATAGGTCTTAGTCTGAATCCTATAACAGGAAATACAGGTACCCTACAAGGTATACTGGCCGGAAACTACTGATCCCTCAATGTCAAATGCAAGAGATACATCACGATATCTAAGCATACATATAGATATGACAATACTTGAGACTGTATGGAACTAACAGCATAATAACCCAGGGATAAACAATAAGTATCCAGAACCAGCATAATAAACAAGGATAGCGTATAATCTTACTGCTATCTATAATAGTCTTTGCATAACAACATGACAATATCAGAAAAGATAAGTGTAACGCCCGACCTTATATCTACCCTAAAGGCGGGGTTACGGGTCCATACACTCATATCATACAATCATGTTAAGCATGTATATCCAAACAAAACAGTTACATACAAGAAGTGTAGTAGGCATGCCTATTGAAGACTAATTTACCAAGCATGGTTTTTCATTTCTTTTATATCTACATGCATTTACAACCTAATAGGAAGATCATGTAACACACTAAAGCATGGAATAAACATGGTTTGAACAAGATACAACATAGGAATATAGCAAGAGTTATCTAGTCTTAGATACATGCAAAGGAAGCATTCATAAGAAACAGAAAATAGTAATTACCTAGTATTTTCCTTAGCATGCATTCTACAATATTTAAACATTAATGATAGTATTATTTAGCATAACATAGGTTCCATACTACTAACTCAATCACAGTAGAGTAGTCATGATCATCACCCATTCAGAGTATAGCAATACAATTTCAATAGTAATTATGGGAAGCAGTTTAGATTCTAGACAAAACAAGGTAGATAGAATCTTTCGTTCTTTCCCGAGCCATCACCACACACATCCTCCAACCTTCCCTCTGCTTCTTCCTTTAGTTCGAGTATTTCTTACCGCTATCTGCAGCATAAGAAAAATAACAGGAACTAGTAAGCAAAACATGCTTAGTAAGAATCCGGGTCTACTCGCAAAATCCATATCAATACATCATATCATGTACACAGTAATCAGATAGAATTATCAGCATCATAAGCATCTCATCAAAGCATCATAAACATCACATCAATTTATCTCTAAGTACTTTACGGAACAAGATCACATGATGAGAAATGTTTTTCAAAAAGGTTCCATAATGGTAAGTACTTTAAAATATCATATCATCATCCAGGGCCCAGTTGTCGTACCACCTCATGCGCGTTCCCTAATAAATTGGGGTAGCGAGCCACCAATCTAATTAGAGCAGGACCCTTCCGTCCTACCAATGCCATGACCTTAACATGCTCATTGGATTTGTTTAACGACCCCCTTCCGAGTCGGGTACACAACTTTCCAAAGTAAAGTAATTTATCATGCAATTACTCATATATGTATATGCCTAAAGGTACTCTTAATCACTTCTCAAAGGGACACACCACACATTCGGGTGCTCTTGATCCCCTAGGGACACACCACGCATTCGGGTGCTCTTGATCCCAGTTCAATAGAGTAACCCCTTTTAAGCATATTATCAAACACATCATGTTCATATCATCAAAGTGCCCCATGGGCTATAAGGCATGCTTTTATACCTAACAAGATAGGTCACATAATTTATACACACATCACATATGTAGTAGCATGCTTCATGGTCTCATTGGGTACTTCTCAACCCTACAATTAGGGTTGGCCGAAACATACAAGTAAGGGAGTTTGGTTTTCAAATCAAGTATTCACTCAAGCATTCTTACAACCACCTCAAGTATATTTCATGTAACAATGTAAACATGGTTTAAACCTCAAAGTGGGGTTAGCATCCACTAACCCTAATTCCTAGGTCTTGGCCGAAACCCATCTAAACCCTAACCCTAGTTTCATAGGGTAGGAGTATCAAATATTCATACAAACATATATTCAAACACTTGATCTACATTCCTCAGCATGAATCCATTAGAGAAGATCATAAAATCCCCAAACCCTAATTTCTATCATGCTTGGCCGAAAGTTGTAGGGCACTAAAACCCTAATTCTTGTTATCACACATGATGGAAAAATAACATAAATTCATACCCTAAGTTCCTAGGGATATCCTCATGCATCAAGAAGCAACCAAAGCCCATAAGTGGGTGGTGGCCGAAACTTTGTAGGGTACCAAACCCTAACTTTTGTCTTTCCAAAAATTTGGAAACATCACATATGAGTATAAAGTTCCTAGGGGTACTAGCATGCATCAAAGTATGATCAAAAGCCTTCTCTTGGACCCCCTTGCAAGAGGTGACCGAAACTTCCACTAGGGAAGTTCTTGTGAATTTTCCAAAGAACAAAACAAGCAAACATTCAATAGCAATTATGCCACAGGCGAGAGGATACTTACATCCTAGCGCTGGAAATTTCGCCTTCTCTTAAACCGTAGGGTACCCTAGATTTGTAGGGCAAGTGAAAATCCTTTCCGAATCTTCTCTAGGGCTCCTTAGACTTAGTAGTGGCAAGAACCTTCAAAGGTCTTCTTCCTTCCAACTTTTCTAGGGCTAGAACCCTAGACTTGATTTTCGAAAATGAGAAGGAGAGGGGAGAGGGTCTCGGTGGAGAAGAGTGAAGAGGAAGAAGAAAAGAAGAGAAGGAAGTTACTCCAACTTCCCCTTATTTATACTTTTCTCATGAAAAGACATGTCTCTTCACTCTTACACACTTAACAAGCATGTTCCTTTCTCCATCTACATGAAATATTGCTTGGTTCATTGGTTATGACATGGTGAGTGCAACTAGGAGGTCCAAGGTTCAATCCTTGCTTCCTCCACTTTGCACTTTCTTTTTAGCACCATTCATTTCCAAGCCCAATAAACCAAGCCCATCATGAAATTTCATAATATGAATAATATTTTATGAATTCAGAATATTTCATAATATTCCAAAAATATTATTTCATAATATTTTTAATATTCCATATTCATGAATATAATATTTCATGCTAATATTTCATGATAATAATATTTCATGAATATAATATTTCATGCATTCATAACATTTCATGGCATGTGATTGCATGAAATTCATATCATTTCATTATAACCATTTTCATACATTGTCATGATTTTACATTGACAAATTTGGGGTGTTACAATCCTCCCCCTCTTATAGAAAGTTCGTCCCGAACTTTAAAATAGTTCGGATACTTTGATCGCATCGTATCTTCCTGTTCCCAGGTGGCTTCTTCGAACTGCTCGTTCCGCCACAGAACCTTTACTAAGGATATTTCCTTGTTCCTTAGTCTTTTAACTTCCCGATCGAGGATCTGGATCGGTCGGCGTTCGGAACTAAGACTCTCTTGTTCTTGCACTGGTGGGGGTTCTATCATTTGACTCGCATCAGGGGTACACTTCTTGAGCATCGACACATGGAAGACGTTGTGGATAGCCGCCATTTCTGGCGGTAGCTCCAGCTCGTAGGCCACCTTGCCTACTCGTCTCAAAATCTGATAGGGTCCCACGTATCGCGGACTCAGTTTCCCCTTCTTTCCGAATCTCATCACCCCTTTCATAGGGGCTACCTTCAAGAACACCGAATCCCCAACCTCGAACTCAAGCGGTCTGCGTCGCTTATCAGCGTAGCTCTTTTGCCGACTCTGAGCAGTCTCTATCCTCTGGCGGATATTCTTTATGGCCTGAGTGGTCTCATCAATAATATCAGTCTGGAGTCCCATCTCCCTCTTTTCACCACTCTCATGCCAGCATAAAGGAGATCTGCATTTCCTTCCGTATAGTGCTTCGTACGGTGCCATCCCGATAGTAGCCTGATAACTGTTGTTATAAGCAAACTCTGCCAGGCTCAGGTATCGACACCAGCTTCCCTTGAAGTCCAAGGTGCAAGCTCGCAACATATCTTCTAGTATCTGGTTTACTCGTTCAGTCTGCCCGTCAGTCTGGGGGTGAAAGGCTGTACTGAACTTCAGCTTCGTGCCAAGGGCCTTCTGCACGTGTCCCCAAAAATCAGAAGTAAATCGACCGTCTCGGTCAGAGACGATGGTCTTGGGAACCCCGTGTAGTCGGACAATATCCTTGACGTACAGTTGAGCCAACTGCTCAACTGAATAAGTCATCCTGATAGCCAGAAAATGCGCGACTTGGTCAGCCGGTCCACAATAACCCATATACTATCATATCCATTCGTAGTCCGAGGCAGCCCTGATATGAAATCCATAGATATGTCCTCCCATTTCCACTCGGGAATAGGTAGAGGCTGCAGAACTCCCCCAGGTCTCTGGTGTTCTGCTTTGACCCTCTGGCAGGTCAAACACATGCTGATATAATGGGCTACATCTTTCTTCATGCCGGACCACCAAAATTTGCCCTTCAGATCTTGATACATCTTGGTAGACCCAGGATGCATCGCATAAGGTGTGCCGTGGGCTTCCTCGAGTATCCTCGTCCGTAAATCGGAGTCGTCGGGAACGCATAATCGATCCCGGAGATATAAGACTCCACTATCGGAAATCCGGAATCCCTCGTCCTTGCCTTCAAGAATCTCTTGCTTGATTCTCTGAAGACTCGGATCAAGATTCTGCTTCTCCAGAATACCATCAAATAATGTCGGCGCAATCTGTAGGGTAGAAAGCCGTCCCGATATTATCTCGATTCCGAAATCCATAATCTCTTCCCCTAAGGGTCGTGACAAGCGATAAAGACAACAATGCAGCACAAGATTTTCTACTGAGAGCATCTGCTACCTTGTTGGCTTTTCCTGGATGGTACAAGATCTCACAGTCGTAGTCCTTGACCAACTCGAGCCATCGGCGTTGTCGCATATTCAAGTCTTTCTGGGTGAAGAAATACCGCAGACTCTGGTGATCAGTAAAGACCTTGCACTGAGTGCCATATAAATAATGCCTCCATGTTTTCAGCGCAAAGACCACCGCTGCTAATTCCAAATCATGGGTAGGATAATTCTTCTCATGTTCCTTCAGTTGCCTAGAGGCATAGGCAATTACCTTCCCATTTTGCATAAGTACAGCTCCGAGTCCAAGTTTGGATGCGTCGCTGTACATATCGAAACCCGTATCATTTTCAGGAAGAGTCAATATAGGAGTATTAGTCAGTCTCCTTTTCAGTTCAGAGAAACTCTTCTCACATTCCTCGGTCCAGGTATATTTCTTATCTTTCTTTGTCAGAGCTGTCATAGGAGCTGCAATCCGAGAGAAGTTCTCTACGAATTTTCTGTAATAGCCCGCTAGCCCCAGAAAACTTCTGACCTCGCTTGCATTCTTGGGTCTGGACCAGTTACTTACGGCCTCAATTTTAATTGGGTCGACCATCACTCCGTCCTTGGAGATGATATGTCCCAAGAATGATACTTGGTTCAGCCAGAACTCACATTTCGAAAATTTAGCATACAGTTGTTCCTTCTGAAGAATCTGTAATACTATACTCAGGTGCTCTGCATGCTCTTCGGAAGTCCTTGAATAAATAAGGATGTCGTCAATGAAGACGATCACAAATCTGTCGAGAAATGCCGAGAAAATCCGATTCATAAGGTCCATGAATATTGCCGGAGCATTAGTAACTCCAAACGGCATCACTACGAACTCATAATGTCCGTATCTCGTCCGGAAAGCAGTTTTGGGTATGTCCTCATTTTTCACCCGGACTTGATGATAACCAGACCTCAGATCGATCTTAGAGAAAACCGTAGCTCCCTTTAACTGATCGAACAGATCATCTATCCTGGGTAGAGGGTACTTGTTCTTTATGGTCACATTGTTTAATGCCCGATAGTCGATACACATACGCATCAACCCGTCCTTCTTTTTGACGAACAGTACGGGAGCTCCCCAGGGGGAATGACTAGGGCGAATAAGTCCCTTGTCGAGAAGCTCTTGTAGCTGTCCTTGCAATTCCTTCAATTCAGTCGGCGCCATTCGGTATGGTGCTTTCGAGATGGGGTTAGTACCAGGAATTAAATCAATAGCAAATTCAACCTCTCTTTCAGGTGCTAACCCTGGTAAGTCATCAGGAAATACCTCTGGATAGTTGCATACGACTTCGACGTCTTCTAGCTTCGGGTCCTCTCTAGGACGAGTATCAACCACATGAGCTAGAAATCCAGAACATCCATTCTCTAACATTTTCCTTGCCTTCAGAGCCGATAAGAATTTGCCAGTCTTCTTCTTTGGCTCGCCGATAAATTCAAAGAGAATCCCCGTCTCGGGTCGGAAGATAACCCTTCGTTTACGGCACTCGATAGAAGCGCCGTATTTATTCAAGAAATCCATGCCCAATATCAGATCATAATCGGCCATATCAAGCACTATTAGATCGCAGTAGAGTTCCCTATCTGCGATGCTGATCGGTGCGGCCCGCAGCATTTGGGTAGAGGGCATCACCTCTCCCGAGGGCAATGTAGTCAGAAACTTGCAATCTAGTTCTTGCAGTGGCATATCATATCTCATGGCATATAGCATAGAAATAAAGGAATGCGTTGCTCCAGTGTCAAATAATGCAGTAGCAGGATGACTGTAAATAATTATCTGACCTGTGACAACAGTAGAGGCAGTCGCCACGTCTTCCTTTGTAAGCGAGAAAACCCGGGCGTCCGTTGTAGCAGGCGGGGCTTCTAACCGCCCCTGATAAATAGGAGTACCATCAATCGCAGCCTGCATATGGTGAAGCTGGGGAGGAGCACCTTTGTGCTGAATATACTGCTGCTGAGGTGCCTTAGCGGCAGTAGGACACTCTCTGGCAAAGTGTCCTTCCTTCCCGCAAGTATAACATCTCTTGGCATCCCCAATAGCATGCCCCAAGGTGCATCTTCCCACAGGTGGCACAAGGAGGGTGCTTAGGCTTCTTGCCTTTCTGATCACCATTAGACTTGTTCCATGGCCTTCTTTTCCCGTTGTGGTTCTTCTTCCAGTGGGGGTTGGTGTTCTGAGTCTTTTGATTTCCCTGACTGACTCTGATTCTATGTACTGACTGGGGCCTGCTTCTGCTGGCTGATATTCTTCAGATAGTGCTCAGCATTCAAGGCACCACTGACTAGCTCTTCTGCAGTCTGTGGCCTATGAACGCCACCAGCTACACTCAGAGCAATGTCAGGCCTAAGCATTCTTAGCATTAATCTGACCCTTTCCCTTTCAGTACTAACCAGCTCAGGACACAATCGTGCCAGTCGGTTAAATTTCTGGACGGCCTCATTGACAGAGAGATTCCCCTGTCGGAATTCGGTGAACCTCATCGAATGTCTGTTGGTCA
>JAGFNQ010001510.1:168640-225293 GCA_024364735.1 Boesenbergia rotunda
TCTAATGAAATATTGCTTGGTTCATTGGTTATGACATGGTGAGTGCAACTAGGAGGTCCAAGGTTCAATCCTTGCTTCCTCCTTTCTAGCTCTTCTTTATCACAATTTGCACTAACCAATGTCAAAGCCCATTAAACCAAGCCCATCATGAAATTCATAATATGAATAATATTTTATGAATTCGGAATATTTCATAATATTCCAAAAAATATATTTTCATAATATTTTAATATTCCATATTCATGAATATAATATTCATGCTAATATTTCATGATAATAATATTTCATGAATATATTATTTCATGCATTCATAACATTTCATAGCATGTGATTGCATAAAATTCATATCATTTCATTATAACCATTTTCATACATTGTCATGATTTTTACATGACAAATTTGGGGTGTTACAATCCTCCCCTCTTATAGAAAGTTCGTCCCAAACTTAAAACAGTTCCCGGGTACTTTGATCGCATCGTATCTTCCTGTTCCCAGGTGGCTTCTTTGAACTGCTTGTTCCGCCACAGAACTTTTACTAAGGATATTTCCTTGTTCCTTAGCCGTTTAACTTCCCGATCGAGGATCTGGATCGGCCGGCGTTCGAAACTAAGGCTCTCCTGTTCTTGCACTGGTGGGGGTTCTATAATTTGACTCCCATCAGGGGTACACTTCTTGAGCATCGACACATGGAAGACGTTGTGAACGGCCGCCATCTCTGGCGGTAACTCCAGTTCGTAGGCCACCTTGCCTACTCGTCTCAAAATCTGGTAGGGTCCCACGTATCGTGGACTCAGTTTCCCCTTCTTTCCAAATCTCATCACCCCTTTCATAGGGGCTACCTTCAGAAATACCGAATCCCCAACCTCGAACTCGAGCGGTCTGCGTCGCTTATCAGCGTAGCTCTTTTGCCGACTCTGAGCAGTCTCTATCCTCTGGCGGATATTCTTTATGGCCTGAGTGGTCTCATCAATAATATCGGTCTGGAGTCCCATCTCCTTCTTTTCACCACTCTCATGCCAGCATAAAGGAGATCTGCATTTTCGGCCGTATAGTGCCTCGTACGGTGCCATCCCGATAGTAGCCTGATAACTGTTGTTGTAAGCAAACTCTGCCAGGCTCAAGTATCGACACCAGCTTCCCTTGAAGTCCAAGGCGCAAGCTCGCAACATATCTTCTAGTATCTGGTTTACTCGTTCAGTCTGCCCGTCAGTCTGGGGGTGAAAAGCTGTACTGAACTTCAGCTTCGTGCCAAGGGCCTTCTGCACGTGTCCCCAAAAATCAGAAGTAAATCGACCATCTCGGTCAGAGACGATGGTCTTGGGAACCCCGTGTAGTCGGACAATCTCCTTGACGTACAGTTGAGCCAACTGCTCAACTGAATAAGTCATTCTGATAGCCAGAAAATGGGCGGACTTGGTCAGTCGGTCCACAATAACCCATATACTATCATATCCATTCGTAGTCCGGGGCAGCCCTGATATAAAATCCATAGATATGTCCTCCCATTTCCATTCGGGAATAGGTAGAGGCTGCAGAACTCCCCCAGGTCTCTGGTGTTCTGCTTTGACCCTCTGGCAGGTCAAACACATGCTAATATAATGGGCTACATCTTTCTTCATGCCGGACCACCAAAATTTGCCCTTCAGATCTTGATACATCTTGGTAGACCCCGGATGCATCGCATAAGGTGTGCCGTGGGCTTCCTCGAGTATCCTCGTCCGTAAGTCGGAGTCGTTGGGAACACATAATCGATCCCGGAAATATAAAACTCCGTTCTCGGAAATCCGGAACCCCTCGTCCTTGCCTTCGAGAATTTCCTGCCTGATTCTTCGAAGACTCGGATCAAGATTCTGCTTCTCCAGAATACCATCAAATAATGTCGGCGCAATCTGTAGAGTAGAAAGCCGTCCCGATATTATCTCGATTCCGAAATCCATAATCTCTTCCCCTAAGGGTCGTGACAAAGCTGATAAAGACAACAATGCAGCACAAGATTTTCTACTGAGAGCATCTGCTACCTTGTTGGCTTTTCCTGGATGGTACAAGATCTCACAGTCGTAGTCCTTGACCAACTCGAGCCATCGGCGTTGTCGCATATTCAGGTCTTTCTGGGTGAAGAAATACCGCAGACTCTGGTGATCAGTAAAGACCTTGCACTGAGTGCCAGATAAATAATGCCTCCATGTTTTCAGCGCAAAGACCACCGCTGCTAATTCCAAATCATGGGTAGGATAATTCTTTTCATGTTCCTTCAGTTGCCTAGAGGCATAGGCAATTACCTTCCCATTTTGCATAAGTACAGCTCCGAGTCCAAGTTTGGATGCGTCGCTGTACATATCGAAACCCGTATCATTTTCGGGAAGAGTCAATATAGGAGCGCTAGTCAGTCTCCTTTTCAGTTCAGAGAAACTCTTCTCACATTCCTCGGTCCAGGTATATTTCTTATCTTTCTTTGTAAGAGCTGTCATAGGGGCTGCAATCCGAGAGAAGTTCTCTACGAATTTTCTGTAGTAACCTGCTAACCCCAGAAAACTTCTGACCTCACTGGCATTCTTGGGTCTGGACCAGTTACTTACGGCCTCAATTTTAATTGGGTCGACCATCACTTCGTCCTTGGAGATAACATGTCCCAAGAATGATACCTGATTCAGCCAGAACTCACATTTCGAAAATTTAGCATACAGTTGTTCCTTCTGAAGAATCTGTAATACTATACTCAGATGCTCCGCATGCTCTTCGGAAGTCCTCGAATAAATAAGGATGTCATCGATGAAGACGATCACAAATCTGTCGAGAAATGCCGAGAAAATCCGATTCATAAGGTCCATGAATATTGCCGGAGCATTAGTAACTCCAAACGGCATCACTACGAACTCATAATGTCCGTATCTCGTCCGGAAAGCAGTTTTGGGTATATCCTCATTTTTTCACCCGGACTTGGTGATAACCAGGCCTCAGATCGATCTTAGAGAAAACCGTAGCTCCCTTTAACTGATCGAACAGGTCATCTATCCTGGGTAGAGGGTACCTGTTCTTTATGGTCACATTATTTAATGCCCGATAGTCGATACACATACGCATCGACCCGTCCTTCTTTTTGACGAACAGTACGGGAGCTCCCCAGGGGGAATGACTAGGACGAATAAGTCCCTTGTCGAGTAGCTCTTGCAGCTGTCCTTGCAATTCTTTCAATTCAGTCGGCGCCATTCGGTATGGTGCCTTCGAGATGGGGTTAGTACCAGGAATCAAATCAATGGCAAATTCAACATCTCTTTCAGGTGCTAACCCAGGTAAGTCATCAGGAAATACCTCTGGATAGTTGCATACGACTTCGACGTCTTCTAGCTTCGGGTCCTCTCTAGGACGAGTATCAACTACATGAGCTAGAAATCCAGAGCATCCCTTTTCTAACATCTTCCTTGCTTTCAAAGCCGACAAGAATTTGCTTGTCCTCTTCTTTGGCTCTCCGATAAATTCGAATAGAATTCTCGCCTCAGGTCGGAAGATAACCTTCCGTTTACGGTACTCGATAGAGGCGCCGTATTTGTTCAAGAAATCCATGCCCACTATCACATCATAATCTTGCATATCAAGCACTATCAGGTCGCAGTAGAGTTCCCTATCTGCGATTCCGATTGGCAAAATGCCTATTTGTGACTCGCATATTAAAGAATTCCTCCAGAATTTCAGACTCGAAGTCCTTCCATTTCATCTGGTCCACTGGTCTTCTGGCCTTCACCCGTTCCCACCACATCCGAGCATCGCCGGAGAGGCAAAACGAGACACACTTGACCTTCTCGTGTTCCGGCCAGTCAAGAAGTTCTACAGTGCTTTCCACTGTTTTGAGCCAGGACTGGGCATCCCACGGCTCGCAGGCACCGGAGAACTTATCCGGCTTCAGTCGCTGCCACTGTATCAAATAGGCTTCCTGTCGGACTGCTCTGGCCGTAGTGTCCGAGGGCGCCTGTGCAGTCGGAGGCTCAGTGGTTACGGCGTTCTGACTTCCCGCAGGAGTAGCAGTGTTAATCTGCTGGGTCATCAGAGTGGTTATCATCTGCTGCTGCTCAGTGACCTGACGCTGCAGCTCAGTGATCACCTGCATCAGATCAGGTGGGGGTGCTGTCTCGTTACCCCTAGTACTACGCCCTCTAGTCATATCTATTAACAGTAAATAGATAGATATAAGCCTTAACACCACTTTGTTAGGCAAGTATTAATCATCTCCATATTATGCAAGCATAATTCATCTCTATAGTTGTACTGTACATGAAATAAATAAGCGAGTTTAGGATTTCTTACTTGGAAGCGGCAGGAGGAAGCTTGATGTGTGTGTGGTGGAGGGGAAATCTGCTCTGATACCAACTTGTAACGCCCGACCTTATATCTACCCTTAAGGCGGGGTTACGGGTCCATACATCCATATCATTTATCATCTTAAGCATGTATATCCAAACAAAACATATCCAAACAAAACAATTACAATACATGAACTAGTAATAAGCATGCTTATTGAAGACTAATTTACCAAGCAAGGTTTTTCATTTCTTTTATATCTACATGCATTTACAACCTAATATGAAGATCATTTAACCCACTATAGCATGGAATCTCAAGTAAGAATATAGCAAGAGTTATCTAGTCTTCGATACATGCAAAAGAAGCATATACAAAAGAAACATTCATAAGCAACCGAAAATAGTAAACATCTAGCATTTTACTGAGCATGCATACTATAAGAATTAGACATTAATAATAGTATTATCTATCATGACCTAGGTTCCATATCTCTAACAGTAGAGTAGTCACAATCATCATATATTCAGAGTATAGTAACACAATTTCAATCTTTTATCGGAAGCAGTTAGATTCTAGACAAACTAAGATAGATAGAATCTTTCATCCTTTCCCGAGCCATCACCACACACATCCTCTAGCCTTCCCTCTGCCTCTTCCTTTAATCCAAGTATTTCTTACCGCTATCTGCAGCATAAGAAAACAACATGAACTAGTAAGCAAAACATGCTTAGTAAGAATCCGGGCCTACTCGCAAAACCATATCGATACATCATATCATGTCCTCAATAATCAAGATAGAACAAGATTAAGCATCATAAGCATCTCATCAAAGCATCATAAACATCACATCAAATATCTTCAAGTACTTTACGGAACAAGATTATCACATGATGAGAAAAGTATGCTTTTCAAAAGGTTCCATAATGGTAAGTACTTCAAAATATCATATCATCATCTAGGGCCCAGTTGTAGTACCACATCATGCGCGTTCCCTAATAAATTGGGGTAGCGAGCCACCAATCTAATTAGAGCAGGACCCTTCCGTCCTACCAATGCCATGACCTTCAGTTAACATGCACATTGGATTTGTTTAACGACCCCCTTCCGAGTCGGGTACACAACTTTCAAAGTAAAGTAATTTATCATGCAATTACTCATATATGTATATGCCTAAAGGTACTCTTAATCACTTCTCAAAGGGACACACCACACATTCGGGTGCTCTTGATCCCCTAGGGACACACCACACATTCGGGTGCTCTTGATCCCAGTTTCAATAGAGTAACCCTTTTTAAGCATATTATCAAACACATCATGTTCATATCATCAAGGTGCCTCATGGGCTATAAGGCATGCTTTTATACCTAATAAGATAGTTCACATAAATTATACACACATCACATATGTAGTAGCATGCTTCATGTTAACAATTGACCATGATTTATACTTCAAAGTGAGGTTAGATTCCACTAACCCTAACTTACAAGGGTGGCCGAATGGTGTAACATGGCTAGGCTAGGTTTTTGACATCCAACCTTCACACAAACATTCACACAAACATGTTATCTACACCACTAATCATGGGAACATAATAGGATATCAAGCAACACAAAAACTCTAGCCATTCTTCTCTTGGCCGAAACCTTGTAGGGTACCAAACCCTAATTTTTTGTCCTTCCAAAAATTTGGAAATATCGCATATGAGTATAAAGTCCCTAGGGGTACTAGCATATATCAAAGCTTGATCAAAAACCCCCTTCTTGGACCTCCAAGCATAGGTGGCCGAAACCTTGTAGGACACCAAACCCTAGTTTTTGTCTTCTCAAAAATTTGGAAAACAACATACATCCATACCCTAAGTTCCTAGGGATATCCTCATGTATCAAGAAGCAACCAAAACCTATTTCATGGTGGTGGCCGAATGGTTACAAGGGAAGAAGGTTCCTTTTTTTTTTCAACAACAACAACAAGAAGAACATACAAATCAAACGAAACGATTACACTGCAGGCGAGAGGATACTTACATCCTAGCGCTGGATTTTAACCTTCTTTAAATCGTAGGGTACCCTACACTTGAAGGGTATGTGAAAGCCTTTTTCTTCCAATTTTCCTCTAAGACTCCTTGGTCTTGCTAGAAGGCAAAGACACTTGGGCTTTCTTCCTTGCAATTGCCCTAGGGTTAGAACCCTTGGATGCTATTTTCGAAAATGGAAGAAGTGAAGGAGATGATGGAGGTTTCGGTTGGGAGAAGTGAGGAAGAAGAAGAGAAGAAAAGGAAGTTATTCCAACTTCCCATATTTATACTTTTCTCATGAAAAGACATGTCTCTTCACCCTTACACACTTAACAAGCATGTTCCTTTCTCCTTCTACATGAAATATTGCTTGGTTCATTGGTTATGACATGGTGAGTGCAACTAGGAGGTCCAAGGTTCAATCCTTGCTTCCTCCTTTCTAGCTCTTCTTTTTATCACAATTTGCACTAACCCATGTCAAAGCCCATTAAACCAAGCCCATCATGAAATTTCATAATATGAATAATATTTTATGAATTCGGAATATTTCATAATATTCCAAAAATATTATTTCATAATATTTTTAATATTCCATATTCATGAATATAATATTTCATACTAATATTTCATGATAATAATATTTCATGAATATATTATTTCATGCATTCATAACATTTCATAGCATGTGATTGCATGAAATTCATATCATTTCATTATAACCATTTTCATACATTGTCATGATTTTACATTGACAAATTTGGGGTGTTACACGTTCCCGGTCGAGGGAATAGTAGGCGTCGGTTCGACCTAAGGCTCCATTTTGGAGGCCCAAAGTCAGAACCAAGACAGGTAAGGCTGTATAAGCATAATACTCTAATGCTTTATATTGTTTTGGACTAACCCTGGATGCAGGACCGAAGGAACGTGTGTCTGCAGCTCAGAATGCCCAAAGGAGAGAGGCAAGTAGCTAAGCAGGGCGCCCTCAATGTCCTGGGCGCCCCTAGGGGCAACACAAAACAAGCGAAGCAACAAAGGCTTCGGCTAACCACTGGTCGGGGCGCCCCCAGCAGCCAGGGCACCCCCAGCAGCCAGGGCGCCCCGAACGCCCTGGGCACCCTCAGTGCCCAGGGCGCCCCGCGCCTACGCCAGCGAAGCCAATTACACTGATCCAGCCGAGAATCCCGCGCTGAAGGAGTCAAGCAGGGCGCCCCCAGTGTCAAACCTCATCCCTATTCGAGTGGGATAGAGGTTGACCGAGCGAAGCTCGGATCGCGTGACACGTGGGGCGGCGCCCTAGACGTCCAGGGCGCCCCGAGGTGCTATAAATAGCACCCAACGCCCAGGCTTTCAGCAACAACTTCAATTCAACGCTTCGACGCTCTTCTGCTCCCGCGCTCTACTCCGGAAACCTCCCAACACGAGCCGACGACGTCCCTCCGCTTCTAAAAGTCAACCTACCTCGGACGTCGGTAACAAAAGAGCGATCTTTTAATTTTGTGCTTATTACACTGCTATTGTAATCAATTCTTGTAAATTGTTTTTGCGCCTCATATAGAATTGCCCAAAGTAAATGGTCAACGACCGTGGGCCTTAGAGTAGGAGTCGACTTAGGCTCCGAACCAAGTAAAAAATAACTGTGTTTGCGTTGTGTGTTTTTATCTTCCGCTGTGCAATTGCTCTTATTTTAAATCCGAACGCTTTCTGATATTCACCCCCCCTCTATCGGTTCTCTCGATCCAACAAGTGGTATCAGAGCGGGGAAGTTCAAATTTGGTGAAACCACCAGTTTGAAAATTTTTCGGATTTTTATTTTCTTTTTCTCGTTCGAATTTTTTTATTTCATTCGAATTTTCTTTTTCCCGTTAATCGAGGTTGGTGCAACACCCCTTGTTATTTCATTTTATTCATCCCACACTACTAATCCAAGACCAAGTCTTGGGAAATCCTTTTTAGTTATTTTTTCAGATTAAATGACCATGCAAGAAGGATTTAGGACCACCAGACCTCCACTTTTCAGTGGAGAAGACTTTTCCTACTGGAAAAGTCGATTGGAGGTCCACCTGAAAACTCAGGTGGACATGTGGATTATCATCCAGTCCGGACTGGAGATTCCCACAAATGCTGACGGGGTTCCTCAAAGCTACACAGAGTGGGACAACGCTCTGAAACGAAGAATCGAAGCAGATGCAAAGGCGACTCAGACTCTTCAATGTGGCTTGACAAAAGAGGAGCTAAACCGGGTGGGCCCCTTCAACAGTGCCAAGGAGCTGTGGGCAAAACTGATCGAGCTGCACGAAGAAACATCAGACACTCAGATCAGTAAGAGAGATCTGCTCCTAAACAAACTGTACACCATCAAGATGGCCGACAACGAAACAGCAGCCCAGCTCCACGCACGAATCCAAGAATTGATGAACGGTCTTCACACTATAGGTCACAAGGTCGAAAACCGTGACCTAATAAGGTATGCCTTAAATGCTTTCCCTAGAAATACCTTGTGGGAATCTATGGTAGATGCATACAAGGTTTCAAGGGATCTCTCTAAAATTAAATTAGATGAATTATTTTTCAAATTAGAACTTCATGAACAGACTAACTGCAATATGGCCGAGAAAGGTATTGCCTTTATTGCAGGAAAAGCTGGAAGGATAACAAAGAGAAAGCCACAACCTGAACCCGAGTCTAACTCAGACTCAGAAGACGAAGAAGGAGATCGACCGAAGCTGGTCCGATTGGCCCAAAGCTACTATAAAGAGTTAAAGAACCAAACCAACAGAAGGAAGGCCAATCGAAGAAAGGATGAACCAGCTGAACCCACAAATGACAAAAACAAGCCCAACGTAACCTACTACGAGTGCAAGAAGAAGGGCCACTACAAGATGGAGTGTCCAAACCTGAAGGAGACCAAAAAGACAAGAAGAAAGAAAGCACTCCAAGCAACCTGGGACGAATCTTCCTCAGAAGAAGAAGAAGAAGCACCCCAGTCAAACCTACTAGCCCTGACCGCCTCAGAAGAAGTCGGGACCGAGTCAGAATCTGAACAAGACGACGACAGACTAACCTTTTCAGAAGACGGCGAAATTAAGGTAAGTGGTTTCAATAGAAGTCAATTAAACGAACTTATTTCTTATCTTTCTCGAGATTTGGCGAAAGCCAAACTCCGAGTCGAGTCCCTCCGACAGGAAGTAAAACTCCTGAAAGAGGGAGCTGACTCTAAATCCTTAACCGAGAAAGTTCAAGAAGGAACTCCTACTCAAGTTGAAAAACTTGAGAAAGAGAACTCCTCCCTGAAAACTCAGGTTAAGGATCTTAGATCAGCCTTAGAACGATTCACCTCTGGTTCCAAGAATCTTGACATGATTCTTGGAAAACAGAAGTCCGTTCTAAATCGATCTGGACTTGGCTATAGAACCAAATCCCGACAAAGATCTTACTTTGCTGTACTGAATCAGTCCAGAGGTAAAATTCAGGCATGGGTACCTAAACTGTACCTGAACAAACCAACTGGATCAAATCAGTATTGGATCCCCAAGGACAAGATTCACATCTTGTGTAATCATTACCGTGGCTTCAGTCCAGGGGGAGCCAAATTAAAAACTATTTTTATTGTTAAATAGAATTTAATTCTTACAATTTGCCTGATTGAGTGTTCATTTAATTTCTGCAATTTACCATGCTTAGAAATAGTTAGTATAAGGACTAAACAAACTTAATTGAAATTTGAAAACATAGTATTGGGTGGAGGTGAGATGATAGTACGTTAGGGAAACCAATTCTAATAAGATCAAGTTCACTTGGTCTCTTTAGACTGGTGAAACTAGCCGAAGCTACCGTTCCAAAATCCAAACTAGTTAGACCAGAACTTTTTCAAAAATTAATTTTGAAAATGAAATTTCATTAAACGGCTTTGTCAAGGAAAGGGTTGATGATCCAATAAGACTACGGCCAAAGAAGGCCTAGTGCCTCGCCAAGACCTGGAAGCCAATTTTTGAATTTCAAATTCAAATTACTTTTTGTCAAATTCAAATCTAACACAACTTTCAGTTAAGCATAGATTCAAACATTCTCCTTCAAAATAAACTTAACTATTTTCAAAAATTAATTTAATGGTTTCAAAATAAATAATAATAATAATAACAAAACCTGTCTTACAAAACCTATAAGGCTAACGTGATTGAAAACCCTAGATTGGGTGAGACAGTAGGATTAAGATTGTAAATTCTTCAATGCCTATATTATGAGTTAATCCTGTAGTTCATAGTCAAACCATGGTCAACATGGTCAAACCATAGTCAACACAGTCAAACCATGGTCAACTTTGTCAAAACCACAGTCAAAATAGTCAAATCTGGTCAAACTTGGTCAAACAAGTCAAATCTGGTCAAAACCTATCTTTTAGGGTCAAAAACCTGTCCCTAGGGTGCCCAAACCCTTGCGGGCGCCCCGAGGCTGGTCAAAAGTAGCTCTCTGCTACTACAGGCTGACCGGGGCGCCCTCACAGCCAGGGCACCCCCATACTGTCCTTCAACGGTAGAAAGCTGCCAAAAGGCAGCCACAGTGTAACACCCCAATTTTTCCCCATATATAATGTTATGAATTCATGGAACATTATTATGAAATGTCATGATGGGCTTGGTTTAATGGGCTTTGATGTGGATTAGTGCAACAAGTGATAAAAAGAAAATGTAGAAAGGAGGAAGCAAGGATCGAACCTTGAACCTCCTAGTTGCACTAACCATGTCTTAACCATTGCACCAAGGATGTTTCATGTTGGAAGAATAAGAAATGTGCTGGTTAAAACTAGGGAAGTGAAGAGACATGTCCCTTCATGATAGTAGTATAAATAAGAGAGGGGGAAAGAAGTTTCATTCTTCTTCTTCCCCACTCTAAAAACCGAAACTTAGAGCCCTCTCCTCCTTCTTCATTTATCGAAAAGTACACCCTAACCCTAGGGAATTGGAAGGAAGAAGATCTCATCCAAGGATCTTGCCCTCTACTAGGGCCAAGGGTTCTAGAGAAGTTTTAACAAAGAGAACTCTCACCCTCCTTCAACCAAGGGTGTCCTAAAGATTTAGAGAAAGTGAAATTCAAGCGAAAGGAAGTAAGTATCCCCTCGCCTACAGTGTAATTGTTGGGCATGATTCTTTTGTTCTCTTGTTTTCGAAAATGGGGGATTGACCTTGTGTAAGTTTCGGCCACCCCTTAGGGGAAAGCCTTGGTTACTCCTTGATGCATGAGAAGACCCCTTGGGACTTACTGTATATGTATATGTTATTTCCCTTCATAATGTTATGAACAAAACCCTAGGGTTTTGCCCTTATGTAGGTTTCGACCACCACCAAGGGGAAGGCCTTGGCTACTCCTTGATGCATGAGGAGACCCCTTGGAACTTAGGATATATATATATGTGTTGTCTCTCTTCATGTTGTGATGGGAAAAAAAGAAACTAGGGTTGAATACCATACACCATTCGGCCATGAACAAAACCCTAGGGGTTAGTGAGGGTTGAATTATCCTATAATATATTCATGCTTAGTGTATTGTATGATGGTGTATACAAGGTGTTTGTATAAATGTTTGTATGAATGTTTCATTGCAAAAACCCTAATTCCCCCTACCCTATGACTTTCGGCCAACACCCTAAGATTAGGGTTGTGAAGGTTTAACTCCACTATGGGATATGCTTATGTTTAGTAAGATGATATGTATATGTATGTGATGTTTAAATGGAATGCTTGATTGGAAAAGAACTTAACTTTCCTTAACATGTAAATTCCGGCCAACATGAAACATTAGGGTTTGTGAAGGTTGATTACCCCATGATGTATGCTAGGCTTGGTATGATACATGATGTGTATATATATGTGAGGCTTGTATGGGATGTTTGATGTCAAAAACCTAAGCTACCCCTAATCTACATCATTCGGCCAACCCTAGGTTTAGGGTTGGGAAGAATTGAATCGACTCATGAAGCATGCTACCACTTCCTATGATATGAAGATGATTTATGTGACCAATCTTGTCATATATAAAGTATGTTTAAGTGGTTGAATTATGATGTATGTATGAGCATGTCTTATAGCCCATGGGGCACCCTTATGAATTGCATGTGATGTGTATGATAAAATGCTTGAAAGGATACTCCACTAAGAATGGGATCAAGAGTACCCCTCATGTTGTGTGGTGTGTCCCTGTGGGATCAAGAGCACCCCTTATGTTGTGTGGTGTGTCCCTATGGGATCAAGAGCACCCCTTATGTTGTGTGGTGTGTCCCTATGGGATCATGAGCACCCTTGAAGAGTGGTGTGTCCCTTGAGAATGGATTTGGAGTACTCCTTAGCATATATGTAAAAGCATGATAAGTATTTTACTTTGAAAGTTGTGTACCCGACTCGGAAGGGGGTCGTTAAACAAATCCGGGGTACATGTTAACTGAAGGTCATGGCTCCGGTAGGACGGAAGGGTCCTGCTCTAATTGGTTGGTGGCTCGCTACCCCAATTCATTAGGGAACGCGCTTGATGTGGTACACAACTGGGCCCTTATGATGTTGAAATATTTTTAAGTAATACCTTTATGAAATTGTTTTGAAAACATTTATTATATGTGAAGGGTATGCTTAAGATACTTTATACTGCTTGCTTAGAAACCTTGATGTTTAGTATGTTATGATAAACTCATGCTTATGATTCCTTATGTGTACATGTTATGTTCTTCCGTATGGATTTTGCGAGTAGGACAAGATCCTTACTAAGCATTTGTGGTTACTAGTCTATGTGTTGTCTTATGCTGCAGATCAGGGTAAGGGACACTTAAACTAAAGGAAGAGGCAGGAGGGCTGAAGATGTGTGGGCTGGTGGCTCGGGAAAGAATGATTCTATATCTACTTTACTATGCCTATGTTAATGTTTTCTTGATAAAGAATGTTAGTGATTAGGATTGGTACTCTTGAATGTTAGTGATTACTCTTATACTTGTTATGTATTACTAAGCTTGCTATGCACCTACCATGTTCTAATCATTAAAGCATGATATCTGATTGGCATGTACTGACTAGTATGCTTAGCACCTGTAAATATCACTTGATAGTTTTAAACAAGCATGCTCAGTACTTAGTCCTTGCACTTGTGTTTTAATTTTATGTTAAAATTATATGATTGATTGTACATAACCCCGCCCCAAGAGTAGATATAAGGGCGGGCGTTACAGGTTGGTATCAGAGCAGGTTTCCCCTCCACTACACACACATCAAGCTTCATCCTGCCGCTTCCAAGTAAGAGATCTTAACCTCGCTTTACTTTATTTCATGTAGAGTAATGATTATAAGGAGATGATTAATACTTGCATAACAAGTGAAAATAGTATTAATTCTTATGTAGTCAATTATCACCTGTATGATAGATATGACTAGAGGACGTAGCCATCGGGGTAATGAGATAGCACCCCGACCTAATATGATGCAAGTGATCACAGATCTGTAGCGTCAGGTCACTGAACAACAATAGATAATAAACACTCTGATGACCAAGCAGGGGAACACTGCAACCCCGCAGGGAAGTCAGAATGTGATACCTACTGAGCCTCCAACTGCACAGGCACCCCCGGACACTCCGGCCCGAGGAGTCCGACAGGAGGCCTATCTGATTCAGTGGCAGAGACTGAAGCCGGAAAAGTTCTCTGGCACCTGCGAGCCCTGGGACGCCCAGGCCTGGCTCAAGGCAGTTGAGAGCATAGTGGAATTATTAGACTGGCCCGAGCATGAGAAAATTAAATGTGTCTCGTTCTGCCTCACTGGCGACGCCAGGATGTGGTGGGAATGGGTAAAAGCTAGAAGGTCAGTGGATCAGATGAAGTGGAAGGACTTCGAGTCCGAATTTCTGGAGGAATTCTTTAACATGCGAGTCACAAACAGGCATTTTGATGAGTTCACTGAATTCCGGCAGGGAAATCTCTCAGTCAACGATGCCGTTAAGCAATTCAACCGACTGGCCCGATTATGTCCGGAGCTGGTTAGTACAGAGAAAGAAAGGGTCAGATTAATGCTCAAGATGCTCTGGCCTGAGATAGCTCTGAATGTAGCCGGCGGCGTTAATAGGCCACAGACTGCAGAGGAGCTGTTCAGCAGCGCCCTTATTACCGAGCATTATCTGAAGAATATTAACCAGTAGAACCAGGCACTGACCGCCAGCATGAGTCAGAGTCAGTCGGGAGGTCAGAAACCTCAGAATAGCAACCCCCACTGGAAAAAGAACCACAACGGAAAGAGAAAGCCATGGAATAAATCTGCCAGTGGTTCCGCAGGCAAGAAGCCTAAATATCCCCCATGTGCCACTTGTGGGAAGATGCACCTCGGGACATGCCTCTTAGGCGCTAGGAGATGCTTCACCTGCGGGAAGGAAGGACACATGGCCAGAGAGTGTCCTACTGCAGCCAAAGCACCTCAGCAGCAGTATGTTCAGTACANATCCATGGTTCATTTTAATTTCCATAAAAAATAAACCAAACCTCGGTTTATAAAAATTTATATAATCCATAATTTTATAAAACAAACCACACTTGGTTTATTTTATAAACTGAACCAAACAATTTGGTTCTCTCCCTTTGTTGTGGCCGGCCAAGCAAAGAGGGTGGAGACCCTCTTTGGCCGACCCATCCAAGACACGCCCCAATGAATTAAACTCATTTAATTCATCTATTAAGTCTTCAAAAGACTTAGCCATTTTACGCTTCTGATGCGTCTCTAAGAAATTCATATTCGACTTATTGTTTGGCTCAACCAAACCTAATATCTCTTGATTGAAAAATCCAATTTTCAACTCGTTTTAAATCCCTCGGATTACTCGTAGTGCGTGTGACTAAATAGGCTTTCGATTTATGTTGGCTGTCTATAATTAACCAATTATAGAATGATCATGAGTGGCACCTAGTAGTACATCATGATCCCCAATTAATCGAAAGATCAACGGTTGACCTCAGAAACAATTCTGAAACCCTTCAGCAGCTATAATGAATCGTGCCCCATTCCCTTCACCATCTTATACCCACTTGGTTCAGGACATGGTCTATGTGTGTCAGTTCCCACTAGGCTGACTGCATCACACCTAGCCCAAGTAACGTTTTCTTGTCTTACGGATTCTAATTACTCTCATGTATTTAAAAGATTCATACTCTGAACATGTCATGCTCTGGCCAGAGGCTCCGAGTAACAATCCGACGATAGGCCTTGAGTATACATCTCCTCGCAAGGAGTGGTGAATCCTTTGTAGGTTGTTCAAACATCTTCGGGCACATCGGCTTATACCCAATCATCCTGGGTCCACACCTCCTTAGAGATGCTTGCTTATGTAAAATACGGCGATTCGAAAATCCAGACCAGAAAATTTTTCAGGATTTTTTTGAATTTTTGGAAATATTTGTAGGGAGAATTAGATGCAAGATGGGGTTGGTTTTGAATTATTTTATGAAAAAGTGAATTTTCGGAATATATATATATATATATATATATATATATATAAAAGGAAGAGTATTAATTATATATAATACCCTTTTTCTTCTCCTCCCCCGAGCCCTAGCCACAGCCGCCCAACCCCTTCGCGTCTTCTCCCTTCGCGCGAGCCCTAAATCTGTAGCAGCCCCGCCTCTATGGTCCCCGCAGGCAACCCTCTAGGCCGGCGACCCTACGGTCTTCCCACCCCTGGCAGTGGGTTTTTGCCTTCCCCAGGATTCGAACTCTTGACCTCCAGGACAAGTACAATATTTCCTGAATCCTGGTACCAAGTGAGCTGTAGCTTTTTTATGTAGCAGCCCCGCCTTTTTATGTAGCAGCCCCGCCTCTATGGTCCCCGCAAGCAATTTTTCCCCATATATAATGTTATGAATTCATGGAACATTATTATGAAATGTCATGATGGGCTTGGTTTAATGGGCTTTGATGTGGATTAGTGCAACAAGTGATAAAAAGAAAATGTAGAAAGGAGGAAATAGGATCGAACCTTGAACCTCCTAGGTGCACTAACCATGTCTTAACCATTGCACCAAGGATGTTTCATGTTGGAAGAATAAGAAATGTGCTGGTTAAAGCTAGGGAAGTGAAGAGACATGTCCCTTCATGAAAGTAGTATAAATAAGAGAGGGGGAAAGAAGTTTCATTCTTCTTCTTCCCCACTCTAAAAACCGAAACCTAGAGCCCTCTCCTCCTTCTTCATTTTTCGAAAAGTACACCCTAGGGTTCTAACCCTAGGGAATTGGAAGGAAGAAGATCTCATCCAAGGATCTTGCCCTTTACTAGGGCCAAGGGTTCTAGAGAAGTTTTAACAAAGAGAACTCTCACCCTCCTTCAACCAAGGGTGTCCTAAAGATTTAGAGAAAGTTAAATTCAAGCGAAAGGAATTAAGTATCCCCTCGCCTGCAGTGTAATTGTTGGGCATGATTCTTTTGTTCTCTTGTTTTCGAAAATGGGGGATTGACCTTGTGTAAGTTTCGGCCACCCCTTAGGGGAAAGCCTTGGTTACTCCTTGATGCATGAGAAGACCCCTTGGGACTTAGGGTATATGTATATGTTATTTCCCTTCATGATGTTATGAACAAAACCCTAGGGTTTTGCCCTTATGTAGGTTTCGGCCACCACCAAGGGGAAGGCCTTGGCTACTCCTTGATGCATGAGGAGACCCCTTGGAACTTAGGATATATATATATGTGTTGTCTCTCTTCATGTTGTGATGGAAAAAAAAACTAGGGTTGAATACCAAACACCATTCGCCCATGAACAATTAGGGTTAGTGAGGGTTGAATTATCCTATAATATATTCATGCTTAGTGTATTGTATGATGGTGTATACAAGGTGTTTGTATAAATGTTTGTATGAATGTTTCATTGCAAAAACCCTAATTCCCCCTACCCTATGACTTTCGGCCAACACCCTAAGAATAGGGTTTGTGAAGGTTTAACTCCACTATGGGATATGCTTATGTTTAGTATGATGATATGTATATGTATGTGATGTTTAAATGGAATGCTTGATTGGAAAAGAACTTAACTTTCCTTAGCATGTAAATTCCGGCCAACATGAAACATTAGGGTTTGTGAAGGTTGATTACCCCATGATGTATGCTAGGCTTGTTATGATACATGATGTGTATATATATGTGAGGCTTGTATGGGATGTTTGATGTCAAAAACCTAAGCTACCCCTAATCTACATCATTCGGCCAACCCTAGGTTGAGGGTTGGGAAGAATTAAATCGACTCATGAAGCATGCTACCACTTCCTATGATATGAAGATGATTTATGTGACCAATCTTGTCATATATAAAGTATGTTTAAGTGGTTGAATTATGATGTATGTATGAGCATGTCTTATAGCCCATGGGGCACCCTTATGAATTGCATGTGATGTGTATGATAAAATGCTTGAAAGGATACTCCACTAAGAATGGGATCAAGAGCACCCCTCATGTTGTGTGGTGTGTCCCTCTGGGATCAAGAGCACCCCTTATGTTGTGTGGTGAGTCCCTATGGGATCAAGAGCACCCCTTATGTTGTGTGGTGTGTCCCTATGGGATCATGAGCACCCTTGAAGAGGGGTGTGTCCCTTGAGAATGGATTTGGAGTACTCCTTAGCATATATGTAAAAGCATGATAAGTATTTTACTTTGAAAGTTGTGTACCCGACTCGGAAGGGGGTCGTTAAACAAATCCGGGGTACATGTTAACTGATGGTCATGGCTCCGGTAGGACGGAAGGGTCCTGCTCTAATTGGTTGGTGGCTCGCTACCCCAATTCATTAGGGAACGCGCTTGATGTGGTACACAACTGGGCCCTATATGATGTTGAAATATTTTTAAGTAATACCTTTATGGAATTGTTTTGAAAACATTTATTATATGTGAAGGGTATGCTTAAGATACTTTATACTGCTTGCTTAGAAACCTTGATGTTTAGTATGCTATGATAAACTCATGCTTATGATTCCTTATGTGTACATGTTATGTTCTTCCGTATGGATTTTGCGAGTAGGACAGGATCCTTACTAAGCATTTGTGCTTACTAGTCTATGTGTTGTCTTATGCTGCAGATCAGGGTAAGGGACACTTAAACTAAAGGAAGAGGCAGGAGGGCTGAAGATGTGTGGGGTGGTGGCTCGGGAAAGAATGATTCTATATCTACTTTACTATGCCTATGTTAATGTTTTCTTGATAAAGAATGTTAGTGATTAGGATTGGTATTCTTGAATGTTAGTGATTACTCTTATACTTGTTATGTATTACTAAGCTTGCTATGCACCTACCATGTTCTAATCATTAAAGCATGATATCTGATTGGCATGTACTGACTAGTATGCTTAGCACCTGTAAATATCACTTGATAGTTTTAAACAAGCATGTTCAGTACTTAGTCCTTGCACTTGTGTTTTAATTTTATGAAAAATTATATGATTGATTGTACGTAACTCCGCCCTGAGAGTAGATATAAGGGCGGGCGTTACAAAATCGCAGCCGCCCGAGTTCTTCTCCTCTCCTCGTGTGCCTAGCCGCAGACACCCAAACGTCGACTCTCCTCTCTTCTCTCCGCTCGGGCGCAACCACAGACTAGACTCCTTTTCTTCTTCTTCGCACGTGCCCTATCTACAGCGCCGACTCTTCAATCGCCGCAGCCAAGCAATCGAGCGTTGGATCGCTGGATTAAAGCCAAGAAGGAGCAGTGATTTCCGATCTAGGTAAGAATCGGTCCTTTCGTTTTGATATTGGGTGATATTGTGATGTTGTTTTGGCCTGTTCTGTTGGATTCGGGCAGGAGCTCATCAAAGAAGAGAATTCTTGTGGAGCGCCATTGTGGAGGGTTCGATCCTGGCTGGAACTAGACAGGGAGATGATATTGCATATTCGATCCAGGTAAAACTCATTAAATTTGAGTCTTGGTTGATTGGGCTTTGGGTGATCGGTTTGGACTTATATTTTGGGATCAATTCATGGAGTTGAATCTTTGATTTAGAGGAGCTCTTGGGATGCTATTCTGATTTTGTTTGGTGGGATTATTATGATTGAGATTTTGATCAGTAGGTGTTGGAATTGGATTTGGGGTTGCTTTAGAGCTATTCATTTTGAATGGCGTGGGGATCTGCAGTAGGAAATTTTGAATGGAATTGTCGTGGAACAGAATTGATTTTTATGTGCTTGGTGATTTTCGAATGGCTTACGTGCGATGGTTCTGATTTTGGGTTAATATTTCCATGATTCAAGATCTAATCTAGTGTATGTATGTTATGGAGGTTTTTATGTCAAATTGGTTTAATATGTTGTGTCATGTTCTTGGTGTTCTTTTGCCGTGAACTTGTAGTGGAGTATCTGATGTCTTTGTTCCGTTTTGGAGGCTGTTGTAGCTATTTTAGAGGTGTTACCTGTTAGGGTATTCTAGTTTAGATCAGAGTTATGATATCCTTGATGATGGGTCCATTTGGATTTTGCTGAGAGTTGCCGTTTGGTGGATGTTCGGGGCTGATGTTGGAACTTTGACTATGTGTTGTATTTTGGAGGTTGATCCGTAAACTTAGACTAATTCTAATTAAATTAGTGTTAGTCTAATGGTGTGGTTTAGTATTGGGGAAAACCACACTGTGGTCGGGTTGGGTTAATCCGAATATGATTTGGTGGCTAGTTTAGTTGGCATTAGTTGTATTGATGACTTATATTATGTTTTATGGATACAGGATATTGACTAGAGCAGTTGGTTGCGGACTATTGTGGGACAGAGGGTTCCATATCACTTGCAGACTACTACGTTAGGAGGCGGGTACCCTTTGACTTATCTTTTAGATATAGTCATATTGCTATGCATTGTCTGTTATAGATAACAGTAAGATTGTATGCTATATCTGTCTTAGTATACCTGTATTTGATATTAGTTGCTTATCCTTGAGGTTATTTCCTTTCCGCTTCATACAGTTTCAATAGTTGCCATGTATATAGTTATATATGCGTAGATGTAGAGATCTGTTCCCTTACATTTAACATTGATGGATCATTGGTTATTGTGTCAGTATACCTATTAGGGTACTTGTATTCTTTGTTATAGGATTCGGATACCTATACATTAGGGATAGATGAGGACTTGGTGGTTGTTGTATGGATGTATGTCATGCACCATCCTTGCATTGTTGCATGCTGACGATCATCGGCTCCTATGTAGTCTGAGCCCGTTGTCAGTTACATGAGGATATGCACACATCCACTCAGGGGTAGTGGCTACCGTAAAGTGTGTGCATTTGCCCTGTATTGCTCCGCACGGTCACTATTTGGAGGGTGGTTCCGGTGCGTGGTAGCAGCCAGGGATCCCTTCTCGTCCTGAGACACGAGAAGATGAGAGCTAGACTCCCCCATTGCTTGGGGTAGGAGAGGGACCTCCGCCAGCATCCTGTCCACTCGGTCACTCAGGAGCAGTGATAGCAGGGTGCGTACAGTTGTCATAGCTCTACCGTTTCGGACGTCCATTTATGACAGGTGGACGATGATCCGTCTGGTGTCAGGGGTGACACATGTCATTGCACCATGTGCATATTTTGCATCGTGCATTGTTTGCTGCATTTGATTTCTGCACTTGATTGACATGTATATACTGGATACCTGTTTATCTTGGATTATATCTCATACTTGCTCCATAGGGATTATATTTCACCCTCTGCAGGATAGATGGATTCTGATATGTACCTTTATTTCGTGCCTTAGCATATACCCTTGTCTATATTTATATGAGACGGTATCAGCGTAGATCCTTATCGTTATTGTAACACACTATGCATATCTGCTGGGTATTCGCTGAGTTTATGGACTCACACTGTTGCCATTATGATTTTATTCCAGGTTGAGATACTTGGAGTCGCCAGAAGAGTCCAGCAGCCAGTCCCTACCCATCGCGACAACGTACTATGTAGTGCATTTGTTTCATATATTCTTATAGCTATTTGTATATGTCATATGAGTGTGTCATGTGCCCTAAGGGGCTTTTGTATTGGTTGTTTCGTCGTTAGTCGGACCGGTCCGCAGTCAGGTATGGTTCATTATGTTTTATTGTTATCGTTTTCTTAGTGTCTATATATATTTTGAGGCCTGAGGCCAATTAAACTGCGTGGTCGTGTTCTGTGTATGTGTAAATTGTCCACCGGACAGGGGAGGTGCTGTCCGATTTTATATTGGATCAGCGGCTCCTGGGTCGCGGGGTGTAACGCCCCAAAATTTCCCATATGAAATATTATGAAATATTATTATTAAATATTATGAATTCATGAATATGAAATATTATGGAATTCATGAAATATTATCATGAAATGTTATGAAACATTATGAATTCATGAATATGAAATATTATGGAATTCATGAAATAATATCATGAAATATTATGAAACATTATGAATTCATGAATATGAAATATTATGAAATATTATTAATATTATGAAATATTATGAATTCATGATATATTATTAATATTATGAAATATTATGAAATTCATGAGATATTATTATTATTATGAAATTCCATGATGGGCTTGGCTTAATGGGCTTGGATGTGGATTAGTGTAAAATGTAATAAAAAGAAAATGTAAAAAGGAGGAAGCAGGGATTGAACCTTGAACCTCCTAGTTGCACTAGTAATGTCTTAACCATTGTACCAAGCCATGTTTCTTGTTAAGAGAATAAGAAACGTGCTTGTTAAAGCTAGGGAAGTGAAGAGACATGTCTTTTCATGATAAAAGTATAAATAAGAGAGGGAAAGGAAGTTACACTCCTTCTTCTTCTTCCCCACTTCATTTTTCGAAAACCAAGAGCCCTCTCCCCTTCTTCAAGTTCGAAAAAAACACAACCCTAGGGTTCTAACCCTAGGGAATTGGAAGGAAGAAGAATTCTACAAGGACCTTGCCCTCTACTAGAGCCAAGGGTCCTATAGAAGTGCTAGGAAGGAGAACACTCACCTTCCTTCAACCAAGGGCACCCTAAGATTTTAGAGAAGGAGAAATTCAAGCGAAAGGATGTAAGTAATCCCCTCACCTGCATTACAATAGTTTCGATTGCCTAAAATGGTTTAAACATAGGATGAAGCTCTTGATGTTTTCGGCCAAGAAGGTTTTTAGGGCTTGCGAGAGTTTAAACTACTCCTATACTTGCATATGTTTTTCCTCATGATGTGTGACTAAATAGATGATGATAATATGATATTTTCCTTGTCCTTAAGCCCCCAAAAACCCGGAGTAGGCTTGCTGGAATTTTCGGTCAAGGACCTCTTTTAGGGCTTAGAGAGGTTTAAACTCCTAGTATGCTTGATAATGACCCTTCCTATGATATGTAAGATGATATATGATGTAAATATGGTTTATTTATGATTTTAACATGCTTGGAAACTAAGGTATGTATGCTGGAATTTTCTGTAAAGAATGATAAGTAGGACTTAAGAAGGGGTAACAACCCCAACATGCCTTCTAATGTCTCCCCTATGATGCCTACCTTAATGTATGATGTTAGTGTAATGTTTTTCATGGTTTATCATGCTCTAAACATAGAGTTTATATGCTGGAATTTTCTGTAAAGAATGATAAGTAGGACTTAAGAAGGGGTAACAACCCCAACATGCCTTCTAATGTCTCCCCTATGATGCTTACCTTAATGTATGATGTTAGTGTAATGTTTTTTCATGGTTTATCATGCTCTAAACATAG
The DNA here is from genome assembly GCA_024364735.1 of Boesenbergia rotunda. Classification (NCBI taxonomy): domain Eukaryota; kingdom Viridiplantae; phylum Streptophyta; class Magnoliopsida; order Zingiberales; family Zingiberaceae; genus Boesenbergia; species Boesenbergia rotunda. Next base: position 191,652 of record JAGFNQ010001510.1, read on the forward strand.
AGTTTATATGCTGGAATTTTCTGATTAAATAAGAATGTGGGCTATGGGGGAAGCTACAACCCCAATTAGGCACGCCAAGGATACTCATGATATGCTATGAGTAGTATAGGTGATAACATGTCTTCTCCCATGCTTTTTCATGCTCTAAGAATCATGATGTACATGTCTATGTTTAAGCTCTTTAAGCACCCTTATGTTAAGCATGGCTTATGTATGATGAAATGCCTAAGAGATGCTTCCCTGTAAGTCGGGACTAAGAGCACTCTTCATGATAAGATAAGAGGCATGCCATGCTCATGATATGACAATGATGTGATAGGTTATGATGATATGCTTATGATATGATAAGAATGTGCTATGCAACCCCTAGGTCGACGGACTATGAACGGACCTAGTAAGAAACAAGAATATGCTATGCTTATGATATGATAAAATCCATGCATGCTATTTTACTTTGTATGGCTTGTACCGGATCCTAGCAAGGTCCACGGGTGGGCTCTGGATGCAGCCCCTAGGTCGACGGACTATGAACGGACCTAGTAAGGGGATGGGCTCCCGAGAAGCCCCTAGGTCGACGGACTATGAACGAACCTAGTAAGGGAAGCCCCTAGGTCGACGGACTATGAACGGACCTAGTAAGGGGATGCCCCTAGGTCGACGGACTATGAACGGACCTAGTTTCCCTAGTAGGTTAGAGACTAGCTACCTCGGCCTATTAGGGATGCGCGCATTATGTATGTATGTAAGAGGTACAAGCCGGGATCCCCCAATGATGATGGATGTATGTTTAAGTATCTATATGTATGATTTTATGAAAAGCATATGCATGAACTCATCCTATGCATGTTTTCAAAAGAGCATCTTGCATTTGCATTTCTTGTCATGACTATATGACTATTATGCTATAAAGGTGAATTATGTTAAGTTCAAGTATGCTTCTTATGATAAGTACATATGCTCCCTTATGCTATGTTAAGTTAAGTGTTTTAATGCTATGCACTATTATGACATGATGTTTTCTCTACTTGATGGAGCGTATGATTTTGTGAGTAGGAAAGGATCTTACTAAGCTATATGCTTATAGTTTCCATGTTTCCCTTGTACTGCAGAAAAGGGTAAGGAATGGATAAACTAAAGGGAGCAGCAGGAGGGGCAAAGATGTGTGTGGTGGTGGCATGGTGGAAGAAGATCTACTCATGTTTTATTTAGTTATGCATATGCTGAGTATTGCATGTTAAATGTTGAATCATACTTACTAAGTTGCTACTTGCAGATAATTAGACTCATATGGATATTTCATGCTCACTCTTGCTCATATGCTAAGTACTTAGTTTATACTTGCTAAAGAACTTTAGTATTATGTTATCCTTCCTCATACTTACTCCTCTGTCTTAAGAAATGACCATGTGGCATGCTTCTATTATGCAAATAAGAATGTGAAGGTACCTAGCATGCTCTCCTCAATGTCTAAGATGTTTAAAAGGTTTCATGCCTTACATGTTCAAGTACAAGATTATACATGTATCATGTTCAAGTTTCAAGTTTCAAAATGCTTCCGCTAAAACGAAAAAAAAATTATGTTCGTGTAACCCTGCCCTAGTGTGAGAAGGGCGGGCGTTACAGGTTGGTATCAGAGCAGGTCTGCCTTCCCCACTACACACACACATCAAAGCTTCATCCTGCCGCTTCCAAGTAAGAGATCCTAACCTGGCTTTAGTTTATTTCATGTACAGTAATGATATATATATAGAGATGATTATAGAGATGATTTAGGCTTGCATAACAAGAGAAGGTAGTATGAATTCTCACATTAGTTTATTTATCACCAGTATGATAGAAAATGACCAGAAATTATAAGATAAGTAAACATGAATGAAACTTCCACTTATATAAACATATGTATATGTAGCCATTAATAATTATGAATTTGGGGTAAGAGGGTGGTTACATATTGTAATCACTAGGGTAAACTACACCGATTGGGTGTGTGTTTTTCCTCTGTATATATTTGCGAATTGAAAAAAAAAAGAATGGTTTAGTATCCGGAATTATTTTACATGGTCATATGGAGTATCGAAGAAGCCACATGGGAACGAGAGGAGGCGATACGATTAAAGTATCCGGAATTATTTTTAAAGTTCGGGACGAACTTTTTATAAGGTATGGAGGATTGTAACGCCCCAAAATTTCCCATATGAAATATTATTATTAAATATTATGAATTCATGAATATGAAATATTATGGAATTCATGAAATATTATCATGAAATGTTATGAAACATTATGAATTCATGAATATGAAATATTATGGAATTCATGAAATAATATCATGAAATATTATGAAACATTATGAATTCATGAATATGAAATATTATGAAATATTATTAATATTATGAAATATTATGAATTCATGATATATTATTAATAATATGAAATATTATGAAATTCATGAGATATTATTATTATTATGAAATTCCATGATGAGCTTGGCTTAATGGGCTTGGATGTGGATTAGTGCAAAATGTAATAAAAAGAAAATGTAGAAAGGAAGAAGCAAGGATTGAACCATGAATCTCCTAGTTGCACTAGCAATGTCTTAACCATTGTATCAAGCCATGTTTCTTGTTAAGAGAATAAGAAACGTGCTTGTTAAAGCTAGGGAAGTGAAGAGACATGTCTTTTCATGATAAAAGTATAAATAAGAGAGGGAAAGGAAGTTACACTCCTTCTTCTTCCCCACTTCATTTTTCGAAAACCAAGAGCCCTCTCCCCTTCTTCAAGTTCGAAAAAAACACAACCCTAGGGTTCTAACCCTAGGGAATTGGAAGGAAGAAGAATTCTACAAGGACCTTGCCCTCTACTAGAGCCAAGGGTCCTATAGAAGTGCTAGGAAGGAGAACACTCACCTTCCTTCAACCAAGGGCACCCTAAGATTTTAGAGAAGGAGAAATTCAAGCGAAAGGATGTAAGTAATCCCCTCACCTGCATTACAATAGTTTCGAGTGCCTAAAATGGTTTAAACATAGGATGAAGCTCTTGATGTTTTCGGCCAAGAAGGTTTTTAGGGCTTGCGAGAGTTTAAACTACTCCTATACTTGCATATGTTTTTCCTCATGATGTGTGACTAAATAGATGATGATAATATGATATTTTCCTTGTCCTTATGCCCCCAAAAACCCGAAGTAGGCTTGCTGGAATTTTCGGTCAAGGACCTCTTTTAGGGCTTAGAGAGGTTTAAACTCCTAGTATGCTTGATAATGACCCTTCATATGATATGTAAGATGATATATGATGTAAATATGGTTTATTCATGGTTTTAACATGCTTGGAAACTAAGGTATGTATGCTGGAATTTTCTGTAAAGAATGATAAGTAGGACTTAAGAAGGGGTAACAACCCCAACATGCCTTCTAATGTCTCCCCTATGATGTCTACCTTAGTGTATGATGTTAGTGTAATGTTTTTCATGGTTTATCATGCTCTAAACATAGAGTTTATATGCTGGAATTTTCTGTAAAGAATGATAAGTAGGACTTAAGAAGGGGTAACAACCCCAACATGCCTTCTAATGTCTCCCCTATGATGCTTACCTTAATGTATGATGTTAGTGTAATGTTTTTTCATGGTTTATCATGCTCTAAACATAGAGTTTATATGCTGGAATTTTCTGATTAAATAAGAATGTGGGCTAAGGGGGAAGCTACAACCCCAATTAGGCACGCCAAGGATACTCATGATATGCTATGAGTAGTATAGGTGATAACATATCTTCTCCCATGCTTTTTCATGCTCTAAGAATCATGATGTACATGTCTATGTTTAAGCTCTTTAAGCACCCTTATGTTAAGCATGGCTTATGTATGATGAAATGCCTAAGAGATGCTTCCCTGTAAGTCGGGACTAAGAGCACTCTTCATGATAAGATAAGAGGCATGCCATGCTCATGATATGACAATGATGTGATAGGTTATGATGATATGCTTATGATATGATAAGAATGTGCTATGCAACCCCTAGGTCGACGGACTATGAACGGACCTAGTAAGAAACAAGAATATGCTATGCTTATGATATGATAAAATCCATGCATGCTATTTTACTTTGTATGGCTTGTACCGGATCCTAGCAAGGTCCACGGGTGGGCTCTGGATGCAGCCCCTAGGTCGATGGACTATGAACAGACCTAGTAAGGGGATGGGCTCCCGAGAAGCCCCTAGGTCGACGGACTATGAACGGACCTAGTAAGGGAAGCCCCTAGGTCGACGGACTATGAACGGACCTAGTAAGGGGATGCCCCTAGGTCGACGGACTATGAACGGACCTAGTTTCCCTAGTAGGTTAGAGACTAGCTACCTCGGCCTATTAGGGATGCGCGCATTATGTATGTATGTAAGAGGTACAAGCCGGGATCCCCCAATGATGATGGATGTATGTTTAAGTATCTATATGTATGATTTTATGAAAAGCATATGCATGAACTCATCCTATGCATGTTTTCAAAAGAGCATCTTGCATTTGCATTTCTTGTCATGACTATATGACTATTATGCTATAAAGGAGATTTATGTTAAGTTCAAGTATGCTTCTTATGATAAGTACATATGCTCCCTTATGCTATGTTAAGTTAAGTGTTTTAATGCTATGCACTATTATGACATGATGTTTTCTCTACTTGATGGAACGTATGATTTTGTGAGTAGGAAAGGATCTTACTAAGCTATATGCTTATAGTTTCCTTGTTTCCCTTGTACTGCAGAAAAGGGTAAGGAATGGATAAACTAAAAGGAGCAGCAGGAGGGGCAAAGATGTGTGTGGTGGTGGCATGGTGGAAGAAGATCTACTCATGTTTTATTTAGTTATGCATATGCTGAGTATTGCATGTTAAATGTTGAATCATACTTACTAAGTTGCTACTTGCAGATAATTAGACTCATATGGATATTTCATGCTCACTCTTGCTCATATGCTAAGTACTTAGTTTATACTTGCTAAAGAACTTTAGTATTATGTTATCCTTCCTCATACTTACTCCTCTGTCTTAAGAAATGACAATGTGGCATGCTTCTATTATGCAAATAAGAATGTGAAGGTACCTAGCATGCTCTCCTCAATGTCTAAGATGTTTAAAAGGTTTCATGCCTTACATGTTCAAGTACAAGATTATACATGTATCATGTTCAAGTTTCAAGTTTCAAAATGCTTCCGCTAAAACGAAAAAAAAATTATGTTCGCGTAACCCTGCCCTAGTGTGAGAAGGGCGGGCGTTACACGGGGCGTGACAGCTTAAGATATCAAAGTATAAGTCTCCATGACCAAGATGACTTGAACACCGCAAGTCAAAGGAACATCGCACTTAAGCTGCAGTAAGAACTTCACTGACATGTCTATATATAGACTACCATATGAAGTTTTACAGCCAGTCACTCCAATGAACTAGTTCCCTTAACTAGCATTCATGTTTATCTCCGGACATCTCAATGTCTGTAACGCCCGCTTTTTTATTTTTTTTCATAAAGCGGCGTTACGTTAACATACATAGGGCATGTAGACATCATAATGCAGCGGAAACCTTTAACTTACACCTACATGCACTTACTACCCTTCCTAACATCATAACATGGGAACTTGGCATATTAACTTTATAACTAACATCATATTATGTCATACTTAGCATCATGTCATACTTATCATCATGTCATTCTTAGCATCATGTCATACATAGCATCATGTCATAGAGTCACATTCAAGCACATACTAGTAGAGGTAAAGTTCTATCATAAAACGAGCAAACATATGGTCTCGTGGCCAAGTCACTATCACACACATACTTTATTGCCCTTCTGCTGCTTCCTTACAGTCCCCATGCGTGATCTGCGGTATAAGGAAAATAAGACTATAAGCACACAGGTTTAGTTAGACTCTTTCCTACTCACTAAAATCATTCATCACTTAATCATGAGCATCTTAAACATTAACATATTTAGTGCTTTACTCAGCACATAAGTCTTCATGAGCACTTAGCATACCTTTGACATGACTTAATCATAACTTAGTCACTTTCATAGCATAGCATATACATAAACATAAAAACATTCATGGCTTGGCATAATACTTGGCATAGACATAAACATAATAACATAACCTCATAAACATTCCTAACATGAACCTAAATAAAATCATGGCATCCGAACTTAGCATAAACACAATTAAATCATGGCAATATAACTTAGCATGGACATAATTAAAATCATAGCATTCTATCCTAGCATAAACATAATTAAATCATGGCATCATAATTAACATGAGCATAAATAAAATCATGGCATTCTAACCTAGCATAAACATAATTAAATCATGGCATCATAATTAACATGAGCATAAATAAAATCATGACATTCTAACCTAGCATAAACATAAATAAAATCATGGCATTCTAACCTAGCATAAACATAATTGAATCATGGCATCCTAAACTATCATGGACATAAATAAAATCATGGCATTCTAATTAACATAACCATAATTAACTCATGGCATCCTAAACTATCATGAACATAAATAAAATCATGGCATTCTAACTTAGCATAAACATACATAAAATCATTTGCATAAACATACCTTGCATAAACTTACTTTGCATAATGTTCTTATCATAAGTATAATGCATAACATGGATGAATGCATGTGGCAATTGCATATATATATAAGGATGCTTAATCTTTAAAACATCATACTTTTAAATACTTTTAACATAATCATAACATTCATTGGGCCCTGGCTTGTACCACATTCATTCATCATATGCGCGCATCCCTAAGTAAATACGAGGTAGCTAATCTCGACCTACTAGGGTAAGGATAGCTTCATCGGTAGTCCCGAACCGTAAGGACAGCTTCATCGGTAGTCCCGAACCATGGACAGCTTCATCGGTAGTCCAGAATCGTGGACTTTACTTAGGTCCGGTACAAGCCCATTAAAATAAAATAAAATGCTTTCACATGCTTTTTCATTCATCATCATTCATTCATCATACTTTTCATTCATCATCATTCATTCATCATACTTGTCATTCATCATCATTCATTCATCATACTTAATATCATCGTTATGCCTTAAAGGCATGTACTTTAACCTCATTCATAAGACATGGCATACATACATCTTATTCATAAAACATGACATACATACATATCATTCATAAGACAAGGCATACATGCATATTATTCATAAAACATGGCATATCATTCATAAGACATGACATACATACATATCATTCATAAATCATGGCACATGTCTAAACATCTATGACATAACATATAATTCATGACTTACAAACTAAGGGTTTGGTTAACATAGAACTTCCTCCATCTTACTTAAACATATATCTTGGTAACTCATACACAAGCATCTTTGGAGGTTTAACCCAACCCTAACCCTAGGTTAGGCCCTTGGCCGAAAGCCCCAAGGAACCATAGGTTCATGAAGCTTCATATAACTTCCCCAAACAACATCCCATACATACATACTAGGCCATAGGAAACATTTGATTCCATACTTAAGGCCAACCCTAATCCTTTAACCCTAAACATGCTCTTGGCCAAAACTTCAAGGCCGTGGGCATGGAAAAAGTTCCATTAAAATCCCCAAATCAATTGTTATACACCAACCATACCTTACCATAGGGCCATTTGGGGCCCTTACTTGAAATGAGTCCTAACTTTCCACCCTATTAGGGTACTTGGCCAAAACCTATAGGGTCTCTAGGCCATGTGAACCATTCACATAAATACCCTCCATCTCCCTTATATCATGACAATACATAAAACAAACACTTGAGGTTTTAAACCCAACCCTACACAAGGGTTCTTGTTGTTGGCCGAAACCCTAGGGTATCCTAGGGTACTCCAAAAATTCCCAAAAATTATCCTTAATCTCTAAACATCATAAGGGAATATTAAATAATATTATAAAGATTTTTAGCATCATTATGGACCCTAAAACATTGTGGCCGAAACCCATAGGGTCTCTAGGGTGTTGATTTTGTTTCTTTCATGTTGGCCGAAACCCTAGGGTGTCCTAGGGTACTCCAAAAATTCCCAAAAATTATACTTAACCTCTAAACATCATAAGGGAACATTAAATAACATTATAAAGATTTTTAGCATCATTATGGACCCTAAAACATTGTGGCCAAAACCCATAGGGTCTCTAGGGTGTTGATTTTGTTTCTTTCAACCTCAAGTCCCAAAAACCAACCAATAAATCATGCTAAAATATAAAGAACTATTATACCACAGGTGAGGGAGTCTTACTTTGGGTTTCTTGATTTTTCGAACCTTGAAAGAGAAGGAAATGGTAAGATCTTTGGACCCTTGAACCCCCTTGTCCTTGTATCCTTGGAAGACCCCTTAGATCTTGGGGAGGAGACCTCTTGTGGAGCTTTTCCAAGGGAGAACCCTTCCTTGGGTATTCGGCTAGGATGAGGGGAGGAGAAGGAAGAAATTGTAAAGTAATGGGAAGAAGAGGTAACTCCCAAAACCCCCTCTTTATAGCCCATTAAGGAGGTAAATGAAGAGTCTCTCCATGACCCTTCATCTTCTTCTATGCTTTAACCAATATCCACTTCATTCCCTCATAATATTATCTCACTAGATGAGTTGGTTAAAGCATACATGGTTGTACAAGTGGTCCAAGGTTCAATCCTTGGTAGATGCACAATTTTTTTCCACTTATTTTATTTTATTTTTTCCTAATATTTTCGAAAATCCCTTAAAAATTCCCCCATAATTATGTTAATCTTTCTTATTAAAATCCCTTTATATTTATACTAATTTTCACCTAAAATCTATCAAAAATTATGGTACTAAAAAGCCCCTATAAGGCTCATTAGTGCCCTTTTTCCCAATTTAAATGAGAAAACATGGATTTTCTAGGCCCAGGTTCGCCTTAATATTTCTAGGTTCCTCAGAAAATTATCTAGACATGCTTAATATTTTAAGTAAATATTAAGAGAATTTTTCGGATCGTTACAATTCCCCATACCTCGTGAAAGTTCGTCCTCGAACTTAGAACAGCTCCGGGTACTTGCGCCTCATCTCGTCCTCGCGTTCCCAGGTAGCTTCCTCGAACCGCTGGCTTTGCCACAAGACCTTGACTAAGGGTACCTCCTTACTCCTCAGCTTCTTGACCTCCCTATCCAAAATCTGATTGGGTCTGCTCTCATAACTTAGGTCCTCATGTACTTGCACTGTCTGCGGCTCGATCACTCGGTCCATATTTGGGATACACTTTTTTTTTAAGCAGAGACTCGTGGAATACGTTATGGATAGCTGACATCTCTGGAGGCAGCTCTAGCTCATATGTCACCTTATCGACTCTTTTCAGAATCAGGTACGGCCCCACATAACGCGGACTTAGTTTTCCTTTCTTCCCAAATCTTGTCACCCCTTTCATAGGAGCCACTTTCAGGAACACCAAATCTCCAACATTAAATTCCAGTGGCCTACGCCGGATATCGGCATAACTCTTCTGCCGGCTCTGAGCAGTTTCTATCCGTTGTCGAATATTCTGTATAGCTCGGGTAGTGCTGTCAATGACATCCGTTGTGAGCCCTATTTCCTTCTTTTCACCACCCTAGTACCAACAGATCGGAGATCTACATCTCCTCCCGTACAACGCTTCATAAGGTGCCATTCCGATAGTAGCTTGGTAGCTATTATTGTAAGCGAATTCCGCTGAGCATAGATATCGACACCAACTTCCCTTGAAATCCAGGGCACAAGCTGCCACACATCCTCTAGTACTTGATTCACCTATTCAGGTTGCCCGTCAGTCTAAGAGTGACCAGCGGTGCTGAATCATAGTTTAGTGCCGAGAGACTTCGGGACGCACTCCCAAAATGGGGGGTGAAGCGACCATCCCTATCTGAGATGGTGGTCTTGGGAACTCCATAAAGTCTAATTATCTCCTTGGCATATAATTGAGCTAGTGTCATTAATAGCTCTATGATGTAATTATATGCATATATCATAATTATTTAGCTATTATAATTATGGGTAAACCTAATAATAGTATGCGTCCGAAATATTAGTTCACAACACGAGCTATGAATTATATTAGTTAATGGTTGTTACATGATAAGTGAGATCAAATATTAGTTCACCACATGAGCTATGAATTATATTAGTTAATGATTATTACATGATAAGTGAGATCATATTTATTATATTACCATAAAATAACTTAAGGAAATCTTATATATTATATATAAGATAATAGTGAAACATATGTTGATAATTCTAATATTTAAATTAGTATGAAAATATAGTGGACCCCTAATCTACAATAGGTGTTAATATAATTAGGACACTACCCTATGTGTATCATTTTAGGTTATACTGTATGACTTATACCATTAATATATTAGTATTAGTATAATGGAACTAATGCTATACGCTAACATAGGTGAGAGTGTTATAATCTAATATATGTAGGCTATCATATACTTCCCTATATGAGACTATATTATAGGTTATACATAATATCATAAATTATAGTTATTTATCATATAAATTATAGGTATAATACCTATAATTTCTTATGGAATAATATGTATAGGTGATAACTTATAGGTTGAGATGATACATGTCAACCTGTATGTAGGCTCATATTAGGAACCTATATGATAGGTGAATTGTGACAATACTTATATGATAAGGAATTAGTATAGCTATATTTATAATGATCTTATATTAGTACACACTCCCATATTATTATAATATGCTTTATATAATATAATATGATTATATTATATGATTGGTAACTCATATAATGTACAGGTTATGTAATATTATGTTAATACTAGGTTCACCTTACTTACTAATATTATGATGGTGCTCAATTAATACCATGTTTATGAACATAAGATTGAGTCACACTTATGACTAATTGTATCATGACTAACTTAGACCTAATGTATAAGGCAGAATACTTATACATGATTGTCTTATGATATTACTTANTTTTTTTTTCTTTTCATAAAGCGGTGTTACGTTAACATACTTAGGGCATGTAGACATCATAATGCAGCGGAAACCTTTAACTTACACCTACATGCACTTACTACCCTTCCTAACATCATATCATGGGAACTTGGCATATTAACTTTATACCTAACATCATATCATGTCATACTTATCATCATGTCATACTTATCATCATGTCATTCTTAGCATCATGTCATACATAGCATCATGTCATAGAGTCACATTCAAGCACATACTAGTAGAGGTAACGTTCTATCATAAAACGAGCAAACATATGGTCTCGTGGCAAAGTCACTATCACACACATACTTTATTGCCCTCCTGCTGCTTCCTTACGGTCCCCTTGCGTGATCTGCGGTATAAGAAAAATAAGACTATAAGCACACAGGCTTAGTAAGACTCTTTCCTACTCACTAAAACCATTCATCACTTAATCATGAGCATCTTAAACATTAACATACTTAGTGCTTTACTCAGCACATAAGTCTTTATGAGCACTTAGCATACCTTTGACATGACTTGAACATAACTTAGTCACTTTCATAGCATAGCATATACATAAACATAAAAACATTCATGGCTTGGCATAATACTTGGCATAGACATAAACATCATAAACATTCATAGCATGACATAATTCTTGGCATAGACATAAACATAATAACATAACCTCATAAACATTCCTAACATGAACCTAAATAAAATCATGGCATCCGAACTTAGCATAAACACAATTAAATCATGACAACATAACTTAGCATGGACATAAATAAAATCATTGCATTCTATCCTAGCATAAACATAATTAAATCATGGCATCATAATTAACATGAGCATAAATAAAATCATGGCATTCTAACCTAGCATAAACATAATTAAATCATGACATCCTAAACTATCATGAACATAAATAAAATCATGGCATTCTAATTAACATAAACATAAATAAATCATGGCATCCTAGACTATCATGAACATAAATAAAATCATGGCATTCTAACTTAGCATAAACATACCATAAATCATTTGCATAAACATACCTTGCATAACTTACTTTGCATAATATTCTTATCATAAGTATAATGCATAACATGGATGAATGCATGTGGCAATTGCATATATATATAAGGATGCTTAATCTTTAAAAACATGCTTTTAAATACTTTAACATAATCATAACATTCATTGGGCCCTGGCTTGTACCACATTCATTCATCATATGCGCGCATCCCTAAGTAAATACGAGGTAGCTAATCTCGACCTACTAGGGTAAGGATAGCTTCATCGGTATTCCCGAACCGTAAGGACAGCTTCATCGATAGTCCCAAACCGTGGACAGCTTCATCGGTAGTCCAGAACCGTGGACCTTACTTAGGTCCGGTACAAGCCCATAAAATAAAATGCTTTCACATGCTTTTCATTCATCATCATTCATTCATCATACTTGTTATTCATCATCATTCATTCATCATACTTGTCATTCATCATCATTCATTTATCATACTTAACATCATCGTTATGCCTTAAAGGCATGTACTTTAACTTCATTCATAAGACATGGCATACATACATCTTATTCATAAATCATGGCATACATACGTATCATTCATAAGACATGGCATACATGCATATTATTCATAAAACATGGCATATCATTCATAAGACATGGCATACATACATATCATTAATAAATCATGGCACATGTCTAAACATCTATGACTTAACATATAATTCATGACATACAAACTAAGGATTTGGTTAACATAGAACTTCTTCCATCTTACTTAAACATTTATCTTGGTAACTCATACACAAGCATCTTTGGAGGTTTAACCCAACCCTAACCCTAGGTTAGGCCCTTGGTCGAAAGCCCCAAGGAACCATATGTTCATGAAGCTTCACATAACTTCCCCAAACAACATCCCATACATACATACTAGGCCATAGGAAACATTTGATTCCATACATAAGGCCAACCCTAATCCTTTAATCCTAATCTTGCTCTTGGCCAAAACTTCAAGGCCATGGGGCATGGAAAAATTTCCATTAAAATCCCCAAATCAATTGTTATACACCAACCATACCTTACCATAGGGCCATTTGGGGCCCTTACTTGAAATGAGTCCTAACATTCCACCCTATTAGGGTACTTGGCCGAAACCTATAGGGTCTCTAGGCCATGTGAACCATTCACATAAATACCCTCCATCTTCCTTATATCATGACAATTCATAAAACAAACACTTGAGGTTTTAAACCCAACCCTACACAAGGGTTCTTGTTGTTGGCCGAAACCCTAGGGTATCCTAGGGTTTCTCCAAAAATTCCCAAAAATTATTTTTAATCTCTAAACATCATAAGGGAACATTAAATAACATTATAAATATTTTTAGCATCATTATGGACCCTAAAACATTGTGGCCGAAACCCATAGGGTCTCTAGGGTGTTGATTTTGTTTCTTTCATGTTGGCCGAAACCCTAGGGTGTCCTAGGGTACTCCAAAAATTCCCAAAAATTATAATTAACCTTTAAACATCATAAGGGAACATTAAATAACATTATAAATATTTTTACCATCATTATGGACCTTAAAACATTGTGGCCGAAACACATAGGGTTTCTAGGGTGTTGATTTTGTTTCTTTCATTTTGGCCGAAACCCTAGGGTGTCATAGGGTACTCCAAAAATTCCCAAAAATTATACTTAACCTCTAAACATCATAAGGGAACATTAAATAACATTATAAATATTTTTAGCATCATTATGGACCTTAAAACATTGTGGCCGAAACCCATAGGGTTTCTAGGGTGTTGATTTTGTTTCTTTCATGTTGGCCGAAACCCTAGGGTGTCCTAGGTTACTCCAAAAATTCCCAAAAATTATACATAACCTCTAAACATCATAAGGGAATATTAAATAACATTATAAAGATTTTTAGCATCATTATGGACCTTAAAACATTATGGCCGAAACCCATAGGGTTTCTAGGGTGCTTGATTTTGTTTCTTTCAACCTCAAGTCCCAAAAACCAACCAATAAATCATGCTAAAATATAAAGAACTATTATACCACAGGTGAGGGAGTCTTACCTTGGGTTTCTTGATTTTTCGAACCTTGAAAGAGAAGGAAATGTAAGATCATTGGACCCTTGAACCCCCTTGTCCTTGTATCCTTGGAAGACCCCTTAGATCTTGGAGATGAGACCCTCTTGTGGAGTTTTTCCAATGGAAACCCTCCTTGTGGTGTTCGGCTAGGATGAGGGAAGGAGGAGGAAGAAATTGCAAAGTAATGGGAAGAAGAGGTAACTCCCAAAACCCCCTCTTTATAGCCCATTAAGGAGGTAAATGAAGAGTCTCTCCATGACCCTTCATCTTCTTCTATGCTTTAACCAATATCCACTTCATTCCCTCACAACATTACCTCACTAGATGAGTTGGTTAAAGCATACATGGTTGTACAAGTGGTTCAAGGTTCAATCCTTGGTAGATGCACAATTTTTTTCCCACTTATTTTATTTTATTTTTTTCCTAATATTTTTGAAAACCCCTTAAAAATTCACCCATAATTATGTTAATATTTCTTATTAAAATGCCTTTATATTTATACTAATTTTCACCTAAAATCTCCCAAAAATTATGGTACTAAAAAGCCCATATAAGGCCCATTAGTGCCCTTTTTCCCAATTTAAATGAGAAAACATGGATTTTCTAGGCCAAGGTTCGCCTTAATATTTCTAGGTTCCTCAGAAAATTATCTGGACATGCTTAATATTTTAAGTAAATATTAAGAGAATTTTCCGGGTCGTTACAGTTTTCCTAAAGAACAACTTACTAGGAAGATTTTATTACTTATGTTGCTTACGAACAACTTATGTTGATATCCATATCATGCTTTATTGCTATACTTACCATTGCAAAATTATGATGTTAACATGCTACACCATGATGTGTTCGTTTAGAGCAATATGTTGGCTTTAAGCTTGATGGTAGGATAAGTTATGTTTAATGCAAGCAAGTTCAAAAATGTTATGTCTCACATGCTAAGTTTACCAAGTAACCATGTTTATGAATGATAGCTAAGATATGTCAACATGATTCAAGTCTTAATTGCATGGTTTAAACGCATATGTATGAAGTTTTAAATTATTCCGCTGCATTAAGATCTCCATATGCATATATGTATGTTCGTGTAGCGCCGCCTTTCGCCTACAACGTAAGGCGGGAAGGGCGGGCGTTACAGGTTGATATCAGAGTGAGGTTTTTGTCATCTCACTACACACACATCAAGCCTTCTTCCTGCAGCTTCAAGTACGTACCTCTATGCATACCTTACTTTCTTTTTAATTCTAGAATATACAAGTATGAATGATATCTTATGATAGAGAGTACTTTTAGGATGTAAATATGAATGATACCTTACCTTACTTAATGATATCGAATACTTTAGAGTTTGATATGCGGGTAGGAATAATAATAACTTATATTAGCCTTACTTGTCTTTTATGAAGAAAAGCATGGCTAGAAGACAGAGTAACAGAATTAATAAGACCGCTTCAGCGCACGACCTGATGCAATTAGTGACCGAACTTCAGCGTCAGGTTACTGAGCAGCAGCAAACCATCAATACCTTGATGAACCAGCAAGGAAATTCTACCACTCCACCGGTGAACCAGACTGTGATACCCGTCATGCCTACGGTTACGCAAACCCCTCTGAAAGGCCCTGCCACTGTAGTACGACAAGAGGCTTATCTGATCCAGTGGCTGAGGCTGAAACCGGAAAATTTCTCGGGTGCTGGTGAACCATGGGACGCCCAAGCGTGGTTCAAGACAGTAGAAAGGACAATGGAGCAGCTGGACTGGCCTGAACATGAGAAGATCAAGTGTGCATCATTCTGCCTTTATGGGGATGCCAGAATGTGGTGGGAAAGGGTCAAGGCCAAAAGACAGGTGAACCAGATGAAGTGGACAGATTTCGAATTGGAATTCTTCGAGGAATTCTTCAATATGTGTGTCACAAACAAACACTACGACGAGTTCACGGAATTCCGACAGGGCAACCTCTCAGACAATGAAGCCGTGAAGAAATTTAGCCAACTGGCTCGCCTATGCCCCGAGCTGGTCCGCACCGAGAAAGAAAGGGTCAGACTTATGCTGAAGATGTTGCGGCCCGAAATAGCCCTGAACGTGGCCGGTGGAGATAACAGATCGCAGACCGCCGAGGAGCGATTTAGTAGTGCCCTACTCACCGAGCATTACCTGAACAATATCGATCAGCAAAGGAAGGTAAACAAAGTGGCCGATGCACTCAGCCGGAAGTCCAGTGCCACCTTGATGTCCTTATCGGTATTACCCCGCCCACTCAAAAGAAAAATTATGAATTATGGGGTCGAGATCATTTCCGGACAGCTTTCTACCATGACAATATAACCGACGCTGTTCGACGACATATTAGAAAAACAAAATGGTGATCCTTGTCTTCAGAGAATCAAGCAGAGATTCTAGAAGGAAAGGGCGATGGTTTTCATATCGCCGACAGTGGAGTATTATACCTTAGGGATCGTCTATGTATCTCTAATGATCCGGAGCTGCGGAAGGAAATATTAGCAGAAGCTCATGGAACCCCTTATTCGATGCATCCGGGATCCACCAAAATGTATCAAGACCTGAAGGAGAAATTCTGGTGGTTCGGTATGAAGAGGGACGTGGCTCAGCATGTCAGCACTTGCCTGACCTGCCAACGAGTGAAAGCGGAACACCAGCGACCCGAAGGAGTTCTATAGCCACTTCCAATTCCAGAATGGAAATGGGAAGATATCTTTATGGATTTCATTTCAGGACTTCCCAAGACTACGAACGGATATGATGCGATATGGGTAATGGTAGACTGATTGACGAAGTCTGCCCATTTCCTAGCAATCAAGATGACCTATTCGATTGAGCAACTAGCTCAATTATATGCTAAGGAGATAATCAGACTTCACGGAGTTCCCAAGACCATCATCTCAGATAGGGACGGTCGCTTTACCTCACATTTTTGGGAATGCGTCCAGAAGTCTCTTAGCACTAAACTACGATTCAGTACCACCTTTCACCATCAGACTGACGAGCAAACTGAACGAGTGAATCAAGTACTGGAGGACATATTACGAGCTTGTGCCCTACATTTCAAAGGGAGTTGGTGCCGATATCTGTGCTTAGCGGAATTCGCCTACAATAATAGCTACCAAGCTACTATCGGAATGGCACCTTATGAAGCTTTGTACGGGAGGAGATGTAGGTCTCCGATCTGTTGGTACGAAGGTGGCGAAAAGAAGGAAATGGGGCTCAAGATGGATTTTATCGATGACACCACCCGAGCTATACAGAACATCCAACAACGAATAAAAGCTGCTCAGAGCCGGCAGAAGAATTATGCGGATGTCCGACGTAGGCCCCTGGAATTCGATGTTGGAGTTTTGGTATTCCTCAGAGTGGCCCCTATGAAAGGGGTAATGAGATTTGGGAAGAAAGGAGAACTAAGTCCACGTTATGTGGGACCGTACCAGATCCTGAAAAGTGTCGGCAAGGTGGCTTATGAGTTGGAGCTGCCCCAAGAAATGTCGGCTATTCATAATGTGTTCCATGTGTCGATGCTCAAGAAGTGTATTCCAAATGCAAACCAAGTGATCGAGCCGCAGACAGTACAAGTACAGGAGGACCTAGGATTTGAAAGCCAACCTATCTAGATCCTTGATCGGGAAGTCAAAAAGCTAAGGAATAAGGAGGTACCCTTAGTCAAGTCCTATGGCAAAGTCAACGGTTCGAGGAAACCACCTGGGAACGCGAGGACGAGATGAGACACAAGTACTCGGAGCTATTCTAAGTTCGAGGATGAACTTTCAGGAGGTATGGGGGATTGTAACGCCCGTAAAATCTTCTCAATATTTTTCTTTAAAATATTGATCATGCCTATATGGATTCTTGAGTAACGTATGAATACTAGCATGAACCTTAGCATGATTTCTTATATGGATTAAAAAGCTAAGTGCTAATGGGCCTCACATGGGCCCTTATAGTAGCATGGCTATTAGTGGACCTTGGGTAGAATTTTAACATAAATAGGAATGAGTTCCAATTAGGAATATTAGCATAACTCTTGGTGGGCTCTTATGTGGGCTTGCCAAAAATAAGTGTAAATGGAATAAAAAGAAAGTGCATGCACCAAGGATTGAACCTTGGACCTAGAATAGAGGCAAAGCCTCATCATGCATTTACTAACAAATTCACCTAGCAAGGGAGTGATATTGGAAAAGAAAGAAGATTTTAGTTGAGGCTAAAGGAGTTGAAGAGGCACCATGCCCCTTCACTTAGTATAAAAGAGATGGATGAGAAGGGAAGAGGCACTTAAGTTATTTTTCTCCTCTTTTCTTCCACCAAGACTCTTCTGTAGGACCGGTGCCGTCGATAGGGGGGTGAATATCGACCGTAAATCTTTCATTGAAAACTTCGTAAGACTTTTGTTCATTCTAGACTTAGAGCGTTAGTGCAGTGGAAAATAGAAAAATAAAGAACAAAACAAAACACAGATTACTCGCGGGATTTATTTACTTGGTTCTCGACCCCCCTGGGTCAGTACGTCCAAGGCCTATGTACTCGGCGTGAGTCCACTATTGATCTCCTTTCCAGAATTTTCGGAGGCGGAGAAAACCCGTCGTACAGTGTAGAATTACAATCAAAAGTAAAGCAAGGTAAGTACAGAATAATAAATGCAAACCGAACAACTAGGGTTTGAAACTCGGCCGATCTGGACCTCCGAAGTGCCGCGCACTTCCTCTTGGAGCCTCCCGGTCGTAGAGCCTAGTCTTTAGCGTGTTGTCATCAGTCAGAATACTCAGAATCACTTTCAGCAGTTGTGTTTGAAGCAGAGGGGTCGAAGCCCCTTTTATAGTCCTCCTGGGGTCGCCCTGGACGTCGGGGGCGCCCCTATAAACTCGGTCAATCCTTATCCCCGCGCCGACCTCGCCGCGGCTGATAAAACCTCTGACCAGGGAGCCCCGGACCTCCTGGGCGCCTGCATGAAGGCTTATCTGTGTTTCGAACTCGATACAGCAAATACAGCTTTCAACTTGGGCGCCCAGACCTTCCAGGCGCCCTGCTTGAAGCCTATTCTGCTTTCATCACCTTAATTGCTTTATCCTTCTTTGGCTTGGGCGCCCCCATCAATGGGGGTGCCTGGATGGTTGGGGGTGCCCCCATTGATGGGGGCGCCTGGCCTCAAAGTTTCCAGCCCAGTTTTTTTGCCTTCTTTCTCTTCCAATCTTGGTACCTGCAAGATACACAAATACAAAGCAAATATACACACATCCTTTTTATTGTAACGACCCGGCCCCTTGGCCCCTTGGGCGGCCCAACTGGCGGCCCAACTGGCGGTCCCTTGGGCGGCCCAACTGGCGGCCCACTTGGCGACCCCTTATGTCGTCAGCCGACGACCATTGGCAGTGCCGTTACTCACAAGTACTTTCCACCCCTGGCCAGTGGATTTTTGCCTTCCTCAGGATTCGAACTCTAGACCTCCAAGATAAGTACTAGAGTTTATGAATCCTGATACCAATTGAGCTGTAGCTCAATTGGTATCAGGATTCATAAACTCTAGTACTTATCCTGGAGGTCTAGAGTTCGAATCCTGAGGAAGGCAAAAATCCACTGGCCAGGGGTGGAAAGTACTTGTGAGTAACGGCACGGCCAATGGTCGTCGGTTGACGACATAAGGGGTCACCAAGTGGGCCGCCAGTTGGGCCGCCCAAGGGACCGCCAGTTGGGCCGCCAAGTGGGCCGCCAGTTGGGCCGCCCAAGGGGCCAAGGGGCCGGGTCGTTACAGTTGTCCTAAGAGGCTTGTTTCTAATTTGCGTGAGTGAAACAATTTTTAAACATATATAATTTTTGAAAACATGTAATATGTATATTCAATCAGACAAGCATGAATTCCATAAAAACATTATTATGTTGAAGCACTATTTTGAAAATATATTTTTAGGAAAATATTCTAACAATTTTGAAAAACAGTTTTGAAAAATATTTTTCAATTTATTAGTCCTTAACATCTCACCCATTCTAGATGTCTCAATACAGCAAGCATGGTTGCCTTATAGGTGTATTGTGAGATGCTTGAATCATTTTTCTTAATTTATTATTAACTCTATGATTTAATTGAAGCTTGTGTTAGATTCAAATCTAGCAATAGTAAAGTGAATTTGATTTTCAGTAATTGGCTTCAAGGCTTAGCGAGGCACTAGGCCTTCTTTGGCTGTAGCCTTATTGGATCAACAACCCTTCCCTTGACAAAGCCATTTATAGAAAATTCATCTTCAAGTTACTTCTTGAAAGATTTTGGTCTAACTAGTTTGGGTCTTGGATCGGTAGCTTCGGCTAGTTTCACCAGTCTAAAGAGACTAAGTAGAGTATACTTGACCTTATTAGAAAAGGCTTCCCTAACGTACTATCATCTCACCTCCTCCCAATACTAGGTTGATCAAGTTTCAATTATTCTTTTCCCTATAGCCATTCTAAATTATGCATAATTTAAATATGAATGGCATGTCATATATTAAAGCATAGCAGATGCATGGCATGACAAATATGCATGAGTCAAACAAGTCAAAATATTTAATTAAGTTTCTAAAGATGTATCAAATTCTCGATTTGATACATGTCGTGTGAACCCGCGAATATGTCAACCCATTTTGACATATTTAATTTTATTAAATTAATTATTACAGTTTGGGTAAGATTTTATTTTAGTCCGTGTTTAAGTTATTTAAGATTTAGTTGGATTCAGGTTAATTAAGAATTAATTGAAGTTGAATTAGAAATTAATTGATTTTTGAATTAATTTAAGTTTGAATTAATTAGAATTTAATTGAATTAATTTAAGTTTAAATTAATTAAGATTTAATTAATTTAATTGAAGTTTGAATTAATTTAAATTTAAATGAATTAATATAAGTTTGAATTAATTAAGATTTAATTAAATTAATTTAAGTTTGAATTAATTTAGATTTAATTAAATTTATTTGAATTTAATTGATTAATTTGAATTAATTTGAATTATTAAAGATTTAATTGGTTCATTTAAGTTTGAATTACTTTAGATTTAATTGAATTTAATTTGAATTTAATTAATTTAGATTTAATTAAATTTAATTTAAGATTTAATTGATTAATTTAAATTATTTAAAATTTAATTGATTAATTTAAGTTTGAATTAATTTATATTTAATTTAAATTATATTTGAATTTGAATTAATTTAATTTAATTTAAGATTTAATTCATAATTTGAATTAATTTGAATTATTTAATATTTAATTGATTAATTTAAGTTTGAATTAATTTAGATTTAATTGAATTGAATTTGCATTTGAATTAATTTAATTTAATTTAATTAAGATTTAATTAAGATTTACTTTGAATTAATTTAATTGAATTAAGATTAATTTGAATTAATTTAATTGAATTAAGATTTAATTAAGATTTAATTTGAATTAATTTAATTGAATTATGATTTAATTTGAATTAATTTAATTGAATTAAGATTTAATTAAGTAAAACCTGAATAATTAAGGTTGAAATGATTAATTAACAGGTGTGGGTCTAAGTTCATAATTTTCATTGTTTCGAAAATTTCTGACTCGTCCTTATTTTTCTTTTTAAGTTTTTCTATTAATTCTAATTTATTTGAACATTTGTGATTTTTATTAACTATGGCCTTTATCTTAGAAAATTCTATCTCCTCCTCAAGATTAGATCTTTCAATATCCTCAAAGTAGGTGGAGTAAAGTGGGCCAATAGTTAATTTTTCAAGATTATCTAAGGGAATAATTAAATTATTATCTAAACAGATATCATCTCCACTATCTTCAGAATTATCCTTATTATCCTCAGAATTATCCTTATGATCCTCAGAATTTTCAAATTTAAATTCATAACTATCAAAAGGATTTTCAAATTTGGGTTCAGGTTTATACAAAGGGTTTTAAAATTGAATTCATAATTATCTAAGAG
The DNA here is from genome assembly GCA_024364735.1 of Boesenbergia rotunda. NCBI lineage: Eukaryota > Viridiplantae > Streptophyta > Magnoliopsida > Zingiberales > Zingiberaceae > Boesenbergia > Boesenbergia rotunda. The sequence continues at coordinate 213,737 of JAGFNQ010001510.1, forward strand.
ATTTTCATATTTTAATTTAGAATTATCAGAGTTGAAATTAAGATTAATTTCGGAATTATCATCAAGAATTTTAACATTATCTAATTTAATTTCAGGAGTACCAGTAGTATTACCAGATCTAATTTTAGAATTAATTTTAGTAATTTTTAATTGACATTAAAAATTAAATAGTTAATTTCTGATATTTTATCATTATTTACATTTTCTAATTGATCATTCAAAATATTGATTTACCTACTTACACAATTTAATTTTTCAGTAACATTATCTAAACAATTTACATAAGAAAGTGCAGGAGATTTGAAAATTTTCGGAACATAAATCTTACGTACCTTTGTCGGACATTTATTTTTGTAGTGCCCGAATTTCTCACATTTGAAGCATCTGATATGATTTTTGTCCCTCCGGACTCCTGGCGCTGGTGTCTCCTTTGCCGTCGGTGGTGTAGACCGAGTCTTACGAGTAGGACACTGATTTTTGTAGTGCCCTCTCTCCCTGCATGTGAAGCATATAACATGGAATTTAAAATTTGACATTTAAAATTAAAATGTACCTGATTCACCCCTGGGCTCCCCCTCAACTCCTAGCATCGTTGCTCCGTCGGCGGTTAGTCCGGTGAAGAGCGGCCTGGCTCTGATACCACTTGTAGGACCGGTGCCGTCGATAGAGGGGGGGTGAATATCGACCGTAAATCTTTCGTTGACAACTTCGTAAGACTTTTGTTCATTCTAGACTTAGAGCGTTAGTGCAGCGGAAAATAGAAAAATAAAGAACAGAACAAAACACAGATTACTCGCGGGATTTATTTACATGGTTCCCGACCCCCCTGGGTCAGTACGTCCAAGGTTTATGTACTCGGCATGAGTCCACTATGGGTCTCCTTTCTAGAATTTCTGGAGGCAGAGAAAACCTGTCTTACAGTGTAGAATTACAATCAAAAGTAAAGCAAGGTAAGTACAGAATAATAAATGCAAACCGAACAACTAAGGTTTGAAACCCGGCCGATCTGGACCTCCGAAGTGTCGCGCACTTCCTCCTGGAGCCTCCTGGTCATAGAGTCTCGTCTTTAGCGTGTTGTCGTCTGTCAGAATGCTCAGAATCACTTTCAGCAGTTGTGTTTGAAGTAGAGGGGTCGAATCCCCTTTTATAGTCCTCCTGGGGGTGCCCTGGACGTCGGGGGCGCCCCTATAAACTCGATCAAACCTTACTGTGGGACCGGTGCCGTCGATAGAGGGGGGGGTGAATATCGATCGTTCAAAATCTCTCGGGGAAACCTCGTGGAAAACTCGGATCGTTCTAGACTTAAAATATTAGTAGCAGCGGAAAATAAACAGAACGAAGAGAAACAAGACAGTGACACAGCGGATTTTTACTTGGTTCCCGACCCCCCAGGGTCAGTACATCCAAGGCCTATGCACGGGAACGCCCGTCCACTATTGGTCTCCTTCTCGGACTTTCCGGAGGCAGAGAAACCCGACTTACAGTGGAAGATTACAAACAAAAGATATAGAAAACTAATTGCAGTATAATTAAAGCAAACCGAACAGAACAAGTATGAAGCTCGGCCGATCTGGACCTCCGAAGTGCTGCGCACTTCCTCCTGGAGCCTCCGGGTCGCACAACCTCATCTTTAGCATGTTGTCGTCGGTCGGAATGATCAGAATGGATCTAGAATGTCGTGTCTGAAGCAGAGGGGTCGAAGCCCCTTTTATAGCACTCCTGGGGGCGCCCTGGACGTCGGGGCGCCCCAGAAGACTCGGTCAAACTTTATCCCTGCGCCTACCTCGCCGCAGCTGATAACAGCTTTGACCAGGGTGCCCCGGACCTCCCGGGCACCCTCATGGAGGCTTATCTATGTTTCGGAGTCGAAACAGCAAATACAGGTTTGAACCCGGGCGCCCCGGACGCTCCGGGCGCCCCGCTTGACACCTGTTCTACCTGCTTCACCAAAACCCACTTTTTACCTTTGTCTGGGGGCGCCCTGGTTGCATAGGGGCACCCCCAACGATGGGGGTGCCCTACTTAGGGCTTCCAGTAGCTTACAACATCTTTCACTCTTGGTACCTGCAAGATACATAACCACATAGCACATATACATGTAATTTTAGTCTTAAGGACTTGGTTCGAACTTCGGATCTCCACGAAACCCTAGGTCGAACCGGCACAAGTTCCCATCCTCGAGAACTTGCCCTTCACCTGCTCCTTTCAGAAGATGGTTGCCACCCAGCCCTTCGGGTGGACTTTTGCTTAGCATCCGATACTTCCGTACCTCAAGACGCCCAAACCCTGACTCGTCTCTACTCCTGTCCTTAGTCATCGCTCAGCTAGGTTGCTTAGTCCCTCGGACCAAGACTTCATTCCCTAGCAATCCTTCTCCAGGTGCCTAGCAGTCCTTCGCCAGGTCTTCTTTCCCAAGCAGCCCTTCGCTAGGTGCCTAGCAGCCCTTCGCTAGGTCTTCTATGCCTAGCAGCCCTTCGCTAGGTGCCTAGCAGCCCTTCGCTAGGTCTTAGGTTTTTGATACCTAGCAGCCCTTCGCTAGGTGCCCCGCAGCCCTTTGCTGGGACTTAGGGTTTCGATGCCTAGATTAACTAGGACTTTTCTTCAGCTAAGGTTACTTCTCTTTTTCTCCCCTTTGTCTATTCAATGTATCACTAACTTAAAGTGTATTGTCAAACATTAAAACACTTAAAGAGGAATATCATTGATGCAACTTGCACCAACAATCTCCCCCTTTTTGATGTTTGACAATAACTTAAGTTAGATTGGTTTAAGGGGCTAACTTACTATCCATGGGAAAAAAACAAAAAAAATGATATGAGTTTTGAAACTACATTTTTGATTTTTGGGAGAAAATTTTTCTAACTTCTAACTTAGGCGCACCTCTACCCCTTTTTCATAAATCAAAAAAATCAAAAAATACTTGCACCAATAATGAACACCTTTGGTTCTTTTTGAAGATACTAATAAATTTTTGAAAGCATAGCATAAAACTATTACTTAAGTATTTTGAACTCAGAAAAGACAATTTTTTTGAGAAAATACCGAATTTTTGAAGTTACAAATATTTTGAAAAATGATCTTTAAAGGTTTTGAGAGAATAGATTGAGCAGTTTTGAAAGATATTTTGAAAAATATAAGTTTTTCTGAAAAATATTATACATATTTTGCAAGTACCAACTATTTTTGAAAAAGATGGGACTTTGAAAAATATAAGTAATTTTTGCAAAGAATTATGCATTTTGAAAGTATACTATTTTACTTGACTTGGTTTCTTTTTCAGTCTGACACAATCCTAGGAAATCTTGTTAACTACAAGAACATTTTCCTAAGTGTCTTGGAAATTTTTCAAACTCATGTAAATATAAAAATAATTGCATAAGTCACAGAACTTCTGAAAAATAGTGAGTATATTTTCAAAAATGTATAAATTTTTGAAGTCATAATACTTGATTTGGTTTATCTTCCAGTCTGACACAATCATAAGAAACCTTGTTGACTACAAGGACATTTTCCTAAGTGTCCTGGAGAATTTTCCAACTCAAGCTAAACATTATTTCAAATTTTTGAAAATAATAGTATATATTTTTGTTTTGGGAAAATTAATAGTATTTTGAAAGAATACTTACATTTTCAACAGGATTTGAAAATACCGCGCATGAAAACATTTGAAATATTCAATAATTCTTTTAATTTGACCTCCCCCTAAACTTGACCAGTCCTGGGAAGCTTGTTGACCACAAGTACTCTTCCTCTGAGTCTTAAGGTTTGATTCAGATCAAAAGAATAATAATTTTCAAAATAATTTAAAACTTGGTAGACTCCCCCTAAATTTGACACGTCCTAGGAGTCCTTGAAGATCATAAAGTGGATCTTTCCTCTGTGTCTTTAGGGTTTATCAAAGTCAAAGAAACGATAATTTTCAAGTAGATAAATTTTGAAGCCACAATATGGAAAGAAGATAATTTTGAAAACATATGTAATGCAAATTAAGGTGCAGTTTTCGAAAAATATTTTTAATAAAAAGAACAAAACACTCCCCCTGCATCCAACCCCGTTTGACTCTAACTAAGTGCCTTAAGGAACTTTAGTGTTGTCCTAAGAGGCTTGTGTCTAATTGAGTGAGTCAAACAATTTTCAAAGGATATAATTTTTGAATACATATAATATATATATATTCAATCAGACAAGCATGAATTCCATAAAAACATTATTATGTTGAAGCACTATTTTAAAAATATATATTTAGGAAAATATTCTAACAATTTTGAAAAACAATTTTGAAAAATATTTTTCAATTCATTAGTCCTTAACATCTCACCCATTTTAGATATATCAATACAGCAAGCATGGTTGCCTTATAAGTGTATTGTGAGATGCTTGAATCATTTTTCTTAATTTATTATTAACTCTAAGATTTATTTGAAGCTTGTGTTAGATTTGAATTTGACAAGAAGTAACTTGAATTTGAATTTCAAAAATCGGCTTCCAGGTCTTGGCGAGGCACTAGGCCTTCTTTAGCCGTAGCCTTATTGGATCATCAACCCTTTCCATGACAAAGCCTTTTAATGAAATTTCATTTTCAAAATTACTTGTTGAAAAATTCTGGTCTAACTAGTTTGGGTCTTGGATCGGTAGCTTCGACTAGTTTTGTCACGCCCCGAGACCTAGGAGCCGCTGATCCAATGGAGAATCGGACAGCACCTCCCCAGTCCGGCGGACAATTTGCACATACACACAAACATATATATCACAATCACGCAGTTTATATGGGCCTCAGGCCTCAAATCCAAATAAAATAACAACATATATGACAATATGCGAATAAAACCAAAACCCGAACTTACCTGAGCTGCCAGGGTGCAGGAACGCAGCATAAACCACACACACAGTCCACCATAGGACTCAAAAGTACAATGTCCTAAATAAAGTCACAAACTACAAGTCCACGACAATCCAAAATAACGAAATAAAGCATAACATGGTCCACAGACATAAGTAACCTATTAAAACCAAATCGGGTGAAATCAATAGCACGGGACTGGCGGCTCGGACTCTCCTGGCAGATATCAACCTGAAATCAAAAAGTAATGGCAACGGTGTGAGTCCATAAGCTCAGCGGATACCCAGCAGATATGCATAGTATGTTACAATAACAGTAAAAGTCTACGCTAATACAGTCTCATATAGATAATAGGCAAGGGTATACTGAGGATACTAAATACAGGTACATACCCGACTCCATCTAGCCTGCAAAAGCGTGAAATACATCCCTATGGAACAAGTAGAACACATAATCCAAGATAAACAGATATCCAATACATGCATGTTAATCAAGTGCAGAAATCAAATGCAGCAAACAATGCACGATGCAAAATATGCACATGGTGCAATGACATGTGTCACCCCTGACGCCAGTCAGGCACCGTCCACCTATCATAAATGAAAGTCCGCGTGGGTAGGGCTATGAAAACTGTACGCACCCTGCTATCACTGCTCCTGAGTGACCGAGTGGACAGGATGCTGGCGGAGGTCTCTCTCCTACCCCAAGCAGTGGGGGAGTCTAGCTCTCATCTTCTCGTGTCTCAGGACGAGAAGGGATCCCTGGCTGCTACCACGCACCGGAACCACCCTCCAAATAGTGACCGTGCGGAGCAATACAGGGCAAATGCACACAACCTATGGTAGCCACTACCCATGAGTGGATGTGTGTGCATATCCTCATGTAACTGGCGAAGGGCTCGGACTATATAGGAGCTGATGATCGCCAGCATGCAACAATGCAAGGATAGTGCTTGATCCAAACATATAACCCTAACCATGTCCTCAACTAACACCACCGGGTGCTAGGAATAGGTTTGAATCCTATATCATGGGATAGAAGTAACCTAGTAGATATACTAACAAAATAACCAGTGATCTATCAATATCAAAAGCAAAAGGGAATGTATCACTACATCTATGTATATATCCACCCATATAGATGGCAACTCGTGAGACTGTATAAAGTGAAACAGGAGCTAACCTCAAGGATAAACAGCAACATATATCAGATACAGGTACACTAAGTCAGATAAGCATACTATCTTACTGTTATCTATAACAGACAATGCATAGCAAGAAGACTATATCTAAAAGATAAGTCAAAGGGTACCCGCCTCCAACTGTGAAGTCCGTGTCAGTAGAAAAGAACCGCCGTCCAGGATAATATCCGCGACCGATCAATGTCCTGTATCAAAGGTCATAAGCTTAGCTATATTACACATGATTCCAAGCTAAACTAGCTTCCTTAATTAATCAAGTTTGTCCTAATTTATAACAGTAGTTACCTAACTCTTATGTACTGATTAATCCCTAATTAAAACCAATTATCAGAGTTAGGTTTAACTCAGGTTTAATCCCCCCTAACCCAAGATCAGGCCAGTACCTAATCCTCAAATTCCGAGACCACAATCAATATCCAAGAGACTACCAACCAACTCTTAACACTTCCAATCCACCATAGGCTAACCTCTGTTCCATCTCCAAAAACCTGAAATTCTACTGATGCAAATGAAACAACAATTCTATCTTATTAATACAAACTTCCACAAAAACTGAGCTATCATAAATCTCCAAACAAACCATGGCAACTCTCCACCTTGAAGCTTACGACCAAAGAAACAAGACCAAACATCCAGCCACCTCCAAGAAGCTCACGGCACAATATCAAACCATTCAACCTCAGATCAAAACCCTTAACAACGGAAAACTCACGATAGAAACCCGAATGGTACAGATCCAAATATCCAAAATCAAAAGATCACAGGATGACCCATAACATCTCCAATTCGTTTGGATTCAAGCTACACACATCCATGTTCGAGATCACCCAATTAGATGCCAAAATAGGAACACGAACAAGATCTCTAATCAGAAAACACCCAAATTCAAGAATCGAGCAATAGCACGAAATCCATTTGCGGGAACAAACCAGAAATCTTACCTAGGGCTTGCGTGGTCTAGGCGCGCGAAGGGAAGGAAGCCGTCGGGTGTGGCTGTCACTGGGCACGCGAGAAGGAAGAAGAAACGGAGGAAGAAGGGGCGGCCGGGCTGCGGCTAAGGCGCGCGCGAAGGGAAAGAAGAGAAGAAGTCGGCGTCACAACCTTCCCCTGCGGCTAGGTCATGCGAGATCGCCGGCGGCTAGGGCACGAGGAGAGGCAAATCTGCGACTTTGGCTGCGAGCGAGGGATTTAAAACAAAAGAAGCTTTTTACAGAAAAGTCCTTCAACTTCAGAAATTTCCAATCCTACCCTTAGGGTAAGGGTTTTAGTTGTTTAACCCTCTAATTAGTTATAATTTCATCTCAGTTAAATTATTTACCCTCTCATAATTTGAGAAGTATCCAAAACCCCTTTATCCTAGTCCGGTAATCCTAGTATTCCAAATAAATTTTCGAAAAAAATTTATTCTATCGATTTTTAATTCGCTGTATTTTACATTCTCCCCCTCTAATAAAAATTTGGTCCCCAAATTTCATTCATTCCGCATTTGCCACACACTAGCATCTAAACATGCCTGTATTAATCATGAGGAATCATCTCGTATGATACCCTAAACCTTGCTCTCCTTATATTCCATAGCAACAACTTCTTGATGAGACCTATCCATTTATGACCTTTTTCAACCAACATAAAGATTACAGCACACCTGTGATTCGAAGATACCTTTCTATAATTCCCTTCTTGTTGACTAATGAAATATGGTGTTGCTAAAAAATCTGAAATCCCATTCCAAATTAGATACTCCATTGGCACAAGCAATTATAGCATCATGTCAACACATGGTGTCGAAAACGACGACTAGAGTACCATTTGACAGTCCATAAGGATGTGAGTTTCCTTCCAGTTTGCTCATTAGTCATCTATAATTTATCATGTCACATCATCATTCATCACATCAAGCTGGCAACATTGCCACCATAAACCTTTTAGAAGTAATGTCAATTCTATGTGAGGGATTATAAGAGTGTAACAACACAAACTCTACATATAGACAACACAAACCGCAATGGATATGTTGTTGGAAGCACTTCCATATCAGATAAGAAACCAAAGATTCTACAAAGCAAGCATGTCCCATAAAGGTAGAAGTTTCAGGAATTTAGCAAAAGATGCATGAATTGGCTTGTGTACCACAATTTGAAAGAGGGGTATTAGTAGCAACTTTGATATGGTCTTCAGTGTACCAAAAATTGTCATAGGATTTATAGACTGTAACAGTGTAACACTATACTCCAGTCTTGCCAGCAAGAACTAGTAATCCACTTAGTAGTCTCTCAATGGTCTAAGCTACTTCAACAATATACTATTATCCCTACCCGAATTTTCAAAGATTTCAAGATACAATTTGTCTTGCTATATTAGGTATCGATGCCCAATTCCAATTTCAAACCTCCATTTCAGATTTTATATAAAAACAACAAACTTTCCCACAGCTTTAAATTTAACATAAGCACTTAGCTATGTGATCTAACATAAAGTCCAGCTTGCAAGTATAGTTTGCTAAAAATAATAAAAAAAAACATTGAAGATAACAAATATCTTCTAGCATAACACAGGATAAAAGATGAAAATAGTTCAATCAAACTATAAATTTATGTTAAAAGTCCTTTGATTTATATGAGTTTATTTTGGTAAGTGCCTCTGTTCATAGTCTAGGTATTTCAATCTAATACCCAAAGTCAACTCTACTCTAAAACAAAATCAAATACTCATCTATAAGTGTTCGCAAGGCGAATCAAATAACATCAACTCCAAATTAACTAAAGTATCAACCTATGTGTAGGCTAAAGATCACTGATCTAAAGGTTCTCATCAAACAACCAACGACCACGGATCAATTTATCAAAACCACACTCAGGGCGTTCAATCCTAGGATTACCGACACAACTTTATAACCCAATATCCCATTGCAAGTTCAACAGATCCATAAATATCACCCCTGGATCAAAAATCAAAGACAATCTCTAAGTGTCAAACCATAACATCATAAGCAATACTTCCATCAACTGACCATCCAAAAATAATATATCACATATGCCCTCCAATATGTCACAGAGATTTAACACTCACAACTCAACCTCAAACACCTATCAAATTGTTATTTTACTGAATAATAACAGAGTAAAATAAAATCATCCTCCATACATATCCAACGAATAAAATTTCTGAAAGAGGAAGTCATCTGCCCTTCCACACTCTCCATCAACCACTCAAAGACAATCACCAATAGGGAGACAAAATATCATGTATTTGGAGTCTATCAGTCTAATCCAAGCATAAAGAATACCTAGCAGTCGGGCATAGGTAATAGTATGTTATCCAATTAAGCTAACATATGCCTATACAACCTTAAACAATGTAATTTATATAATGAATAGGATAATTATCAAAATATACCTTACCAACTTACTCGTCGCCTGGAGACGTCCTGCCGCTGCCCAGTCCCAATGTGCAATCACATCGAGAAAACTACTCCGAACAAATCCGAAAAGACTCGTAAAACAAGTAGACACTGTAAATCCACAAGTCTCAAAGGTATCCGAAACCTGGGCTCTGATACCAAAATTAAATTGTCACGCCTCGAGACCTAGGAGCCGCTGATCCAATGGAAAATCGGACAGCACCTCCCCAGTCCGGCAGACAATTTGCACATACACACAAACATATATATCACAATCACGCAGTTTATATGGGCCTCAGGCCTCAAATCCAAATAAAATAACAACATATATGACAATATGCAAATAAAACCAAAACCCGAACTTACCTGAGCTGCCAGGGGGCAGGAACGCAGCATAAACCACACACACAGTCCAACATAGGACTCAAAAGTACAATGTCCTAAATAAAGTCACAAACTACAAGTCCACGGCAATCCAAAATAACGAAATAAAGCATAACATGGTCCACAGACATAAGTAACCTATTAAAACCAAATCGGGTAAAATCAATAGCATGGGACTGGCGGCTCGGACTCTCCTGGCAGATATCAACCTGAAATCAAAAAGTAATGGCAACGGTGTGAGTCCATAAGCTCAGCGGATACCCAGCAGATATGCATAGTATGTTACAATAACAGTAAAAGTCTACGCTAATACAGTCTCATATGGATAATAGGCAAGGGTATACTGAGGATACTAAATACAGGTACATACCCGAATCCATCTAGCCTGCAAAAGGGTGAAATACATCCCTATGGAACAAGTAGAACACATAATCCAAGATAAACAGATATCCAATATATGCATGTCAATCAAATACAGCAAACAATGCACGATGCAAAATATGCACATGGTGCAATGACATGTGTCACCCCTGACGCCAGTCAGGCACCGTCCACCTATCATAAATGAAAGTCCGCGTGGGTAGGGCTATGAAAACTGTACGCACCCTGCTATCACTGCTCCTGAGTGATCGAGTGGACAGGATGCTGGCGGAGGTCTCTCTCCTACCCCAAGCAGTGGGGGAGTCTAGCTCTCATCTTCTCGTGTCTCAGGACGAGAAGGGATCCCTGGCTGCTACCACGCACCGGAACCACCCTCCAAATAGTGACCGTGCGGAGCAATACAGGGCAAATGCACACAACCTATGGTAGCCACTACCCATGAGTGGATGTGTGTGCATATCCTCATGTAACTGGCGACGGGCTCGGACTATATAGGAGCCGATGATCGCCAGCATGCAACAATGCAAGGATGGTGCATGATCCAAACATATAACCCTAACCAAGTCCTCAACTAACACCACCGGGTGCTAGGAATAGGTTTGAATCCTATATCATGGGATACAAGTAACCTAGTAGATATACTAACAAAATAATCAGTGATCTATCAATATCAAAAGCAAAAGGGAAGGTATCACTACATCTATGTATATATCCACCCATATAGATGGCAACTCGTGAGACTGTATAAAGTGAAACAGGAGCTAACCTCAAGGATAAACAGCAACATATATCAAATACAGGTACACTAAGGCAGATAAGCATACTATCTTACTGTTATCTATAACAGACAATGCATAGCAAGAAGACTATATCTAAAAGATATGTCAAAGGGTACCCGCCTCCAACTGTGAAGTCCGTGTCAGTAGAAAAGAACCGCCGTCCAGGATAATATCCGCGACCGATCAATGTCCGGTATCAAAGGTCATAAGCTTAGCTATATTACACATGATTCCTAGCTAAACTAGCTTCCTTAATTAATCAAGTTTGTCCTAATTTATAACAGTAGTTACCTAACTCTTAAGTACTGATTAATCCCTAATTAAACCCAATTATCAGAGTTAGGTTTAACTCAGGTTTAATCCCCCCTAACCCAAGATCAGGCCAGTACCTAATCCTCAAATTCCGAGACCACAATCAATATCCAAGAGACTACCAACCAACTCTTAACACTTCCAATCCACCATAGGCTAATCTCTGTTCCATCTCCAAAAACCTGAAGTTCTACTGATGCAAATGAAACAACAATTCTATCTTATTAATACAAACTTCCACAAAAAACTGAGCTATCATA
>JAGFNQ010001511.1:0-66103 GCA_024364735.1 Boesenbergia rotunda
TGCCAAGAAGAACGAGATATGCTGTTGTACATGAACTCCAGAAAGCTAACCCCTGGGATTAGCAGAAGTCAGGAGTTCAACACATCAAAGTCTAAATCGGGTAAGAACAAGAGGTTGAGCAAGAGCAACAGCCATTCGCCAACAAGCTGCAGCAAGAATGACTTTTTCACGACAAGGAGGCCATCATTGCTTCCTGTCATCGACTTTGACATTGACAGAGTGAAAGCTATGGATGTGATCGATAGAGTAGATGATATAAGAAAGCAATGAAGCATTGACAAACTGTTTCCGGAGCTTGCAGGGAGGTCATATCGATCGAAGTCTTAAGTTCTCGAACATCTGGAATAACAAGACGTCATCAAGACAATGCCAATGTGCCGCAGACAGTTTTTGCATACAAAATCTTCACTATGTGCAGAAATACAGCGAGGGCGTGGTTAGCTGGTATCATTTTAGCCCGTGGGTTCAATCATAAGCGAAAAGGGGAAAAGGGTTCAAATGGTGTGGAACTTTCTATATGTACAAAGGACTATCGATGAGTATTTCTATAAACGTTATAAATTTTAGTGACTTTTGCACATCTCTGATTGCCTTACTGAAGGGATTTCTCAAGAGATGGTCTCCTGCTTCTCATCTACTTTAAAAAAGGACCCAAAAACCCACGTGTTCATATAATGTCTTTTAATGTTAATAATTTTGGATTTTCTTTCGAGTAAATGTTGTGATGTGTGCTATCCAAAAATGGTTACTTGGAGCTTATTGTGACTCACCGTGGACTCGGGTCTCCGTAAATTTCTTATAAAGATTTATCCTTTGTCACATCAAAGTTAAAATTCTCATTCCTTATAAAAATCTTTTTTTTACTATCATAAATCTTTATTATCATACTATTATAAATATTAAATAGTGTATAGGAAAAGAGAGCATAACACAAGTCTTAAAATTTTAAAATTCATTTTAAATAGTATATATCAAGAGAGAGCATAATTTTCTCGAAAAGTATCCTTAGATAATAAGAGCATTAGTTTTCGTAATTTATGTTTTTGGCATTGATCTAAAGATAAATTGATGGAGACATAAAAACGAATAATTTATTTCTTGCTTATTAATCGAAAGATAAATAAGCAACAAAGTGAAGTCGGTTTTGCTTACTGGCAAGGATCCTCTAGTCCTAAAATTCTTGGTCCATCCTTAGTCCATACTAAAATTCTGGCCGAATTATGATTGCGATCCGGCCGCAATTTGTTTCGATCCCCTCTAGGGTTCACCGTTCTCCTCAGGTTATAGTTTGGGTTCGGGCGGGTGGCCGGAGGCCACCCGACGACCTAAACCCTAAATCTAAAACCCTAAACCCTAAATCCTAAATCCGGATTTAGGGTTTAGGCCGTCGGGTGGGGTAGGGATCCTCTGGTCCTAAAATCCCTGGTTCATTCTTGGTCCACACTAAAATTGCGACCGGATTGTGATTGCGATTCGGCCGCAATTTGTTTCGATACCCTCTAGGGTTCACCGTGCCCCTCAGGTTATAGTTTGGGTTCGGGCGGGTGGCTGGAGGCCACCCGACGGCCTAAACCCTAAATCCGGATTTAAGATTTAGGGTTTAGGATTTTAGATTTAGAGTTTAGGCCGTCGGGTGGCCTCTGGCCACCCGTCCGAACCCAAACTATTACCTGAGGAGCACGATGAACCCTAGAGGGGATCGAAATAAATTGCGGCCGGATCGCAATCACGATCCGACCGCAATTTTAGTGTGGACCAGGGATAAACCAGGGATTTTGGAGCTGCCGCTAAAATTTAGAGAAATAAAAGGCAAGAAAGTGAAGTCGGTCTCATGCCTGGGACGGACAAAGGAACGCAGGCTCTAAAAACACAATCGAGGTCTGCCATGGCGTCCTCCTCCGCTTTCGACTGGGAGAGGCTTCCTCTCCACCTACAAGAATTCATCCTCCTCTTCCTTCCCATCTCCACCCTACTCATCTGCAAGTCCCTCTCCCGTTCCTTCCTACACACCATCCGTTCCCCCTCTTTCCTCTCCGCCTACTCCCTTCGCCGCTCCCGCCACCTCGACGACGTCATCTTTCTTCTCTTCATCGACGACATCCACGCTTTCCGCCCCCGTGCCATCGCCTTCTTGCCCATCCGCGCCGCCTGGATCCACCTCCCCCTCCCGCCTTCGCTGTGCCGCATCCACACCTCCAGCGGTTGTCTGGTCGTCGCCGAGAAATTTGGAGGTGGGAAATTCGTCTCCGATCTCCTCTCGAGGAAAGTCACCCCTATCACCCCGATGCCCCCGACGTTTTATTCATATATCCTCTCGCTGGTTGAAGACGAGGCCTCCACGGATTTTAAGATTGTGTCTTCCACCAAGTACATTGCCGATGATGTGATTCCTGGACCCTTTGATTGCCATGTCTATAATTCTGCTTCTCGCCAATGGGAGTCCACAGGGCAGTTTCCGCATCGCTATAGGCCTGGGGGGTTAGGCAAGCCAGTCTTGTTGAATGGTCTGTTGTTTGTTCTCGGAAGATTTCCCGATCATCTAATTGCATTCGATCTGAAAACAAGAATGTGGAGCGTGGTAGATGAGGAATTTCCACCTTCTCTATTGCGCTTCCATTTGTTGGCTTTCGAGGAGAGGTTATTCTTAGTTGGTGGTGTGGATGACGAACAATTTACAATCATAAGAATTGAAATTTGGGAGTATGATTTAGTGGAAAAGCAATGGGGGATGTTTTGTTCTATGCCTGACGAAATCTTTCAGCAATTTTGTGGTACCTGTCTTTTTTATTTTGAGACAATAGATCAATTGGGGATTGTTTTGTTCTGCAATACCAGAGAGTTCAGCATTATAATGTTTGACATGTCCTCAAAGATTTGGTCACGGGCACCTGACTGTGAACCGCCCAAGAGCAGGAAATATTGGATTGGGCATGCTTTGGTTCCTTCTGTGCAATTATTGAAATAATTATATGAAGGTAAGCAAAAGTAGAATGATGTATTAATATGTTGATACTGAACCTTGTGGGCTAAAGCCTATTTGTTTCTTGACCAACATGAATAGGTTAATCCTTTCTTGTTTCTTTGTAGAATATAATATATCTATGTTGACAGTTTTGGTTGCGGGACTCTAGATTATTGTTGCAAGAGAGATATCATGCATTATAAAGTATAGGGAAGGTGAATTGAACAGTGTTGGATAGACTTGCAATTTTCTTTTCATGCCCAGGGACATTTTCTTAACTATTCCACTAGGGAACCACTTACAATTTGCATGCTTTTTTTTGGTGAAGAAATATGCAAACAAACATAGAAAGTGTATCTCTATGCTCATATGCACCTATTTCTCATACACTCCATCAGTATTTTCACCATCAAAGTTAATTTTGCTGATTTTAGATCTATGTAGCTTCTAAATTATGTGTTTTCACATCCTTGAATTCTTCTATATCTAATTCATTCATAAACAATAGCCCAAACATTTAGAAGTCTTTGCTATATTTGCATTCTTTACATGCCATGTTGTTAGCCATAGTGCTTTAATGACCTGCTTGATCAGTAGAGTTAACTCCTTGTTTTTAGTGCATGAGCTATTCATCTTTGGGCTTGTCAATTAATGATCGCTCGTAATGGTACATAAAAAACAACAATCCTTATTTCTCACGCAACTTGATCAGGATATTGTACCTATCACTTAGATTTGAACAAACATCCATTTTATCTTTATAAATCTTCACTTTTACAAGAACACTTTATTGTTGCAATTGTGCCCTAAGTGACAGGGCTGTTCATTGACTGTGATAGTTGAGCAAAGGATTTAAGATATACTTGCATATGTATTTGATATGTGCATTAAGTTATGCATGAATTTGACATATGGAGCTCGTGGAGCATGTGACTCTATGAGGTCAAGTGTGGGTGATGATTTGGCGCGACCAAAGCAACACGCTCAATGACTTGGAGGTTCGATAGAGTTTGGAGAATGTTGCATGAGGCATGTGAGGGTTTACAAACGAGAAATATTGAGATGATGTTGGAGTAGGTCATAGAGCTTGACTTCATATGATTAAGTTGGGTGGCTCGGCGGTTCAAGATCTTCGAGAGATTAGAGAAAGATATTATGGGGGTAACTGAGGGACCTTAGGATGAGAAACATTGTGACATAGTGCTGATATTAGCTGAAAAAAGACGAACTATGTAGGTGAAGCATGAAGGATAATGTGTGGAGTGAGTTGAGGGCTTGGTGTTATATGAGGGACGTTTAATCTAGCGGGACATGACCTTGGTGGGAAGTCAAATTGGGGAAGATATCTTATGAGTGAGTTATGAGGGTTGAGAGATTTGTAACCTTGGGAGAAGGTAGTTCTCAACTTAGGCAATTAGAATGACTGTAAGCGAAACGCTAGTCGACTAGAGGGGTTCCTAGTCAATTGGTAAACTAGGTCGACTCAGGCTTGGTGGCTCACAAATAAATGGAGCCTAGACAATTGAGTAGTCAACTGATTGAATTTAGTCAACTATTGACTCAACAAGAAAGTGAGGAAGTAGTTGTTGATCTAACACATTGAAGTTGTAATTGTCGGATGATCTAGGGTCTATAGGAGATTAACTGACTAATGCTAGAAGGTAGTTGCTTGGCTATTTGTGGATTGAAAGACTATAGCGATATGAAAAATAATTAATGACGGATGGCGGTTCAGCCCAAGGTTTAAAATCTCGACCCGTGTCGAGGTTTCGGTCTTAGACCGGAACGATACGGATTCGGTATCGTATCGTGCCGTATCGATATGGTTTGGGTATTTTTTTTATTTATATATAGTAATTATTAAATAAATATATTTATTATGTATAATTTAAAATAACTTGTATATAGATTTTATATAAGTTTTCTATTAGTGAATAATTGTTAGAAAAAATAATTAAATATAATTTTCTTTAAATAAATTAATCTATCAATAATTTAAATCAAAATTGATACATTATAATATATTAAGTTACTAATATCAAAAGGAGTAACGTGAATTAGATAAACATCCTGTTTAGGAGTTAAGTCAACTTTATAGTTCTACATTATTTAGATTAAATAATCATAATTTTATAAATTAATACAAAGATACTATTTTATATATAATAATTATATAAATTAACTAATTATTCATTTAATTAATTATTAATTTAAATAATATATATTTAAAATAGTAAAAAATATCAATTAAACATTAAAACAGTAAAAAATTCAGAAAATAAAAATTATATATATCAAAATATAATCTGATTTATTAACAAAATTTGAATTTTTTTAAAAATTTTATAGAATTTTTAAATAAAATTTAAAACATTAAAAATTCAGAATATTAATTAATAAAATTTATTAATTTTTTAAAATTTTTAATTTTTTTTTATGTATTTAATTGAGATAATTTAATTAGGGTTTATGAATTTTTTTTAAATATCACAGAAATTGTTTAATTTAATTAAATAAAACTGGAATTGTTTAAATTAAATAAATTTTAAAAAAAACCGCAATCGCTACCGCGACTTCGAACTGCAGCGGAGACGTCCCGCACCTGCGGAAGCTTCCGGCGACGCCTGCAGCTCCGCCGGAAGCCTCCGGCGTCACCTTCGGCGCCGTTGGAAGAGTCCCGCGACGCTTCCAGCGGCGTTGGACATGTCCCGCGATGCTTCTAGCGCCGCCGGAAGCGTCGCGGGGCGTTTCCAGCGCCGTCGGAAGCATCCAGCAACGCTTCCGACGACACCTCCTGGACGCCAAAATTGTTTCGCTTGCGAGCCGGTTTCGCTCGCACTGCGGAACGGTAAAAACAGTCGGTGTCGGGCTGCACGGAACGGTATTGCAAACCTTGGTCCAGTCAACTAATCAATGACAAAACAAAAGGTGAAGATAAAGTAAAAAATTGAAGATGTTGGAGACTATAAAAGAGAGATTGAGCAGAGTTTTTGAATGTCTTTAATTGCATAATCTCTCGAGTCTTTCTCTCCTATACTCATGGCCTAGATCTTTTTAGTTCTACTTTATGTAAATCCTATAAGAAGATTGGTGTAAAAGGTTTCTCCACCTCCTAACCGTGGAATAGAAATAATGGCTCTAAATTACGTTACACCACTGTGTTAGCGATTAGTGTGTATTGATTTGTTATTTTATATTTTCCGCTGCATATAATCTATGTCTTAGCAATGTGCTAAGACATTAGCAAGAGTAAAAGATTTTATTCGTAGGCTAATTGATATATTCACCCTCTTTGGTCATTCAACCAATTACCTCACTGATTCTAACAAGTGGTATTAAAACAAGAGTGCTATTCAAGGACTAAGGAGAATGGTCTACAAAGAGAGCTACAAGTTGAGGAAATTGTCAGATATTAACAAATGTAATTGTTGTTGAAAACCAAGAAACGGAGAGGATGGTCAACTAAGTTCCAACATGGCAAAAAAAAAGTTTTTGAAAAAAAAAGGATGGAAAGTTGGTTCAAATTTGTTTTTGGAATGTTCCTTGAGATGGAAGGGGAAGGGGGAGAGAGGAAGAGAGGTTTGAAGTCCCAAAAGACAAGAAAGGAAGAAATATCAAGGAGAGCAAATGAACATGAGAACCACACACAAGAAGAGAAACCTCAAGGCAATGAGAAAATTTGAAGAGAAAGAGGAAGTGATGCAAGAAAAATCTAAAATTTCACAAGATGAAGTTAAGGAAGAGATTTAAAGTCCAATTATTGAGGAAATAAATGAAGAAATAACACTTCATCGTTGGATAAGTCAAGTGGAGATTCACTTCTTCGAGGGATGAGAATGAATCCAATTTAGTTAGTAGAGGGAAAAAACTTGGTAAATCTTCAAGCTCTTCCATCCAAATCAAGACTAAAGAGCACATGACTTTTTTGGATGCAATGAGAAGGAACATTATAAAAATAAATGTCCACATGCTAAGGAGGTAAGGAAGGTAAAATCTCCTAAACTCGGTGAATCTCATAATTTTACTAATCTAAATTGTAGGAAGAAAGAAGCAAAGAAGAAATATACTATCGTTTGCTTCACATCCCATAAAAGAGGCCACTATCATACTAAGTGCCCAAATAAGGAGCTAATGAAGAAGGAAAAGTCCAAGAGAGAGTGGAAGAAAACTGGAAGCTCAAATCAAGAGGAAAGAAATATGCTAAGGCATGCTAGGGAAGCATGAGAATTCTAGAGATTTACCAATGAGTCCAAGGACTTGAACATGATTTCCCGGGAAACAAAGGCTAAAGTATGTTAAATCTGGTTTAGGGTACAACTAATCATATAAGGTCAACATACTATCATGTACTAGAGTAGCTTATGATTATGGTACTAGTGAACCATTTAGGTTTTAAAATGCTAGCAAGGCATTTTACTCTACAAAGATGTTTAGAGAGGTCATCTCTAGTGAATGACTTGTGAAGCCAACTAGGACTAATAGGTTTACCTTTAGCATTCTAAAGGTAGGGTATATCAATGGGTTTGGGAATGAGTGGAAAGCTAAATCCTAGATTAGCACATTAGAGTAGTTTCATACAAAGAAACATTGGACTTTATATGTAATTTGCATGAAATTAATGCAAATGGTATTTGATGTCAAATAAACTAATGCATGATTGCAATTCAGTATATATTTGACAGGTAAAATTAAAAGCGGTCAAAATAAAACTAGGAGTTTAAGATTAAGGAAACTAGACTTTTAACTAATTTTGAAAAATGCATCAAACTTTAAAAACGCTATACTTTTTGGTTAAAATATATTTCTCCTAGCTAGATATAGTTGTAATGAACCTCTTTGTAAAATTTTGATATTGTTACAGGTCTGTGAATACGTTTGTAGAATTTAGGAGCAAAGTGTGACAATTAGGACCGACAGGTGACTCGTAGGTAGTCAAATGGAGTTTTGCAAAATGCTCAAAAATAGAACATTCATGATAACTTGAAGTATTCATTTAAATCTATGTGGGGGTTTGGTATACAATTAATGATCAAGATTATATGGTTAGTCATTGTTGGTGCAAAGTTGACTGTGACGGTCACTAGTCAATTAAGGTCAACTAGTGACTTGTAGATAGTCGACTGGGGTAATTGTGTGGAATGCTTAGAAATAGGACATTCATGACAACTTGGGGTATTCATTTAAATCTATGTTGGGGTTTGGAATACAATTAATGATTAAAATTTTATGTTTAGTCATTGTTGATGCATCTTTTTTTATTTATGCCAAAAAGGGAGAAGAAAAGGTATTTGGAAACCTCATGTGCTCTTGGAAAAATTTCTAACTCTAGGAGGAACATAGATACAAGGAAAGCTAAATTTTACGTCCCATTTCATTTTATTTTCCTAAAATAGATTGTCAAACTCAAAAAGGGTGATTGTTTGTATAATCATACCCTAAGTGATTGATCATGAGTTTTTATATTTATGCAAAGGGTTTAAGTTAGATATATGCGTTCAGTTGTGCAGGAACTTGGCAGGAAGAATATGGAGCTTGTGATGCTTGTGATTCGATGAGTTCGAGTGTGGATGATGACTTAGCACGGCCATGACAATATGCTCAATGGCTTGTAGGTCTGATGGCGTTAAGAGAAGGTTGCATGAGTCATCGAGGAATTGTAGGATGAGAAACATTAAGGTGGTATTGGAGTAGCTCATGGAGTTTAAATTGACACAGTAATTTGGTTAGGCTTGGTGTCTGAAATCCTTTAAAGATCAGAGAAGGATGTTATGTGATATCCGATGGACTATAGGATAAGGAGCATCGAGGCATAATGTTGACAGCAACTGGAAGGAAGTGAAGTGTGAAGGATGACACAAGGAGGGCTCGATGCATCCTAAGGATGAGTAATCTAGCAAGTTGTAGAAGGTAAACACATGAGTGAATTGTGAGAACATAATTTTTCTATTTGACTAAGAAGTTGACTAATGCTTTGTGACTCACGAACATAATTTTTCTATTTGAAGCTAGTCGGTTTGGTAACGGACTAATTGAGCTCAGTCAATTAATGTTGGAATTCATGTTGACTAATGACTTAGTGAGAAAGCTAGAAGTAGCGATTGAATTGACACACTGAAGTTCTAATTTTAGAGGGTAATGATTTTGATGTTGATTAACAAGAATACTTATTCCATTGCCTTTGTGCATTAGCATTGTGTAAATTTCTTCTAATTTTTTTTGTACTTACTGATCTGGTGGGCAGACTTCGAATTCAAAGAAAGTACTGTGGTGTTGCTCTAAGAGAGAAGCATCCAACCATATAAATTCTTCAAGTGCTTGACATCAAAGTGAATTGCCTGAAGGATAACTTGACCCTTTTTTTTTTGCTCCCATATTGTTGAAAGAATGTTCTCTACTTTACAATTATGAAAGGGTATTACAATTCATTTTGAGCCGTCTCACAGTTTAAGTATAAAATATATTTTTTTAAAAAAAATCGATTTATATCTTTAAAGAGATACTTGGTGTTTGTTTATTCTAGGGGAAGAAATTAACGACCTCATGAACGCCCCCGCACTTGTGTCAGTGCTACTTGGGGGGTGAAACCGTAAATTTTTTCCATGCCAATTGGCACTGTCCGGCATCTGATTCCATGCAAATTTTATTAGATCATTATCTAATAGATCATTTATTAGATTAGCACGAAGATTTTTCACGGACTATCAAGATAAATTAAAAAATATTTATGATGGACGATCCAAAAGTTTAATATCTCATAATTACATTTTTATTTGGAAAAAATTTTTATAAAATATATTATAATTGCAGATTGAATCATAAATGTTTAGATGATAATTAATCTTTTTCTACTGCATTGATGTTGTCAAATGATCTGAGCTATATTAAATGAGTGGATTCAAGTATCCACTGAAAGCCAGGTATCCATTGGCAGACAAAGATTTGAGTAATTACAAAAATAGACAATTGGGTAAGTAATTAGTCGACTAATTGATCACAAAACAATAACTATTCAGAATAAGAAAGTATAAGCAGGGAAACAATAAGCAATTGATATACTGAAATGGAAGAAAGCATAGTCAAAATAAGACTTTTAATCTTGTATTATTTCTTTGTTGTATTACTTTTTTTTACCTTTTTTTTTTATCTTATTGTGAGCAAGGTTGTAAAAGGTTATTAACCCACCTTCAAAAGACATCCAAACAGGAGAAAATATGGAGGAATTCTATAATTGACTCTGATAAGTCATAGGTTATAGAGTTGGAATTGAAGATTTCGAATCATGTAAAGGCCAAGTGTATATTATTTTGATATACTCCATTGCATGCTAACTCAATTGTAGAGATGATCAAGTGATTTAAGTGATTAGGCATTCACTCTCCCTCCACTAGCCTCACATCAATCCAATGTTGATAACCGGGTGTCACTTGCTATCGATATTTATTTGAGTGATGACGTTATATCATTGTATATGACTTATCCTATATGTTATATGATGTTATTTATGCTGAGGACATAATTTCACTATATTATTTTTTAATGAATCTGATGCTGATAAATTTGTTGGTTATAAGTTATAACTAAAAGATGATAATTTAAGCTATATCAAATTATGATTAAATGTAATTGGAACAAAAGATATATCGCTACCCTAAACAATCCAGTATTGTTGGTTCCATGGCAAGATACAAGTAGGTAACGAGGACATTTAATCCTAACATAGTAACCTTTTGCATAGGGGAGGTCAAGCACCTAATAAGACATTTTGCACCTATTGTAAATTGATCTCAAGATCACTTATTGAAGCAAATACTTATATACGTATCAATTATATCAATCCGTGGAGGCTATGATTAAATATGATCATCAATAAAATAAAAGAGATAATTGATGATTTTCATTGATATTAAATAAGTGAAATGAAAATAAGAATTGACCTGATATTAAAATTAAAACTTAAACAAAAACTTTAAAATTATAATATAAATTATGACTTATGCCTCTCGAGCTATGATGTGACGGTAAATGATGGAGCGAGCTTTCTAAATAATGAGGTTTTAAATTTTACCC
The DNA here is from genome assembly GCA_024364735.1 of Boesenbergia rotunda. Classification (NCBI taxonomy): domain Eukaryota; kingdom Viridiplantae; phylum Streptophyta; class Magnoliopsida; order Zingiberales; family Zingiberaceae; genus Boesenbergia; species Boesenbergia rotunda. The sequence goes on from JAGFNQ010001511.1 coordinate 11,030, forward strand.
AAGATATATTATATATGAGGAGTTCAACTTATTTGTAACGTTGAGTTATTCGTTAGAATTAATTTATATTTTTATTTATTTATTTTGATAGTCGGTAGAAAATATTTATGATATTAAACTGGTCACTTTCAAAATTAATTGGATCGTAAAAGTTGAACATCTAAATTATCAAAAAAAAATAATTATGACATCTAATTTTCTTGATCACTTAATTAAAATTTGTAATTTGACCTTCACCCTCCCCCTCCCCCTTCCCCTCAAAAACCATTTTTAATATTGCAAATCTACTCTTTTTGTTACTCTTAGTGAATGATAGAGGTGTAAGTCAACCCTACTTATTAAAAAAAATGCAAGGATAAACAATGGAATTACACAATATATTTTGACGACATTTATATGAGTCAAAGGGAAATACAATAATATATGTCTGGGATAAATCCGAAATTTCTATTAACGATAATTGCGTATTATATCGCACACAGATGGTTTTACAAGTTTTCTCAGCTGTTTATTAAAAGATACATTCCAAATGTTTAATAATTCTTTGCCCCCAGCAAACAATAATCAGATGATTCAATCTTTATCTTTCAATCCATGGTGATGATAAAATTCTCCGAACCTGTTTCCGAAAGACAATGCAGAGCGCAGAACCAAGTATTGGCCTTGTCCTGACTACGGCTATGTACACCAACAACCATATCGACATCTGTTGCTTTGGTAGTAGCATATTTAGAGAGTTGTTCAGAGAAGCAGCCACTTCGTGAATAGCCTTATCATCGTCCTTGTTCTCGAGTTCTTGTCCTGATGGAACAACAATTTGCTGAACATCTTCAGCATCCACATTTTTGAGCTGATCTATATTCACAATTTCGATATCCTCAGATTTCATGTTTTGGTTTATTTGACTATCAAAGAACTCTTTATGATTGTTCTGTGCCCCATATTTCTTAGTTGCAGCTACAGTGCATCTTCCATGATGTTAAAGAATGGGCCTTGGTCAATTGATGGCTCATGATACAAATGTAAACCCTGTGTTGGTGCCTGCACTATGCAGTAAGTGTGGTATCAGAATATTAAAGTGTGTACTAATCATGATAAATAAGGTCGCGAATTCATTATTGAGTTTAGAAGAGCGTGTCATTGCACTTGATCGGGTTAAGTAGCCTAGATGAACACGTGGCGTGAGAAATACTCGAGACAGTCCCCGAGACCTACTTGGAGGGACTTGTCTCGGGCACGGAGAGTTCCCGAGCCCAACTCGGGAGGCCTGACATTAGGTTGGGCAAAGAGTGTCCGAGACTAACTCGGACTGGTGCCCCCGGGACTACCTCAGGAGAGATGTGTTCGGAAGCAGTTCGGGCACGGGGAGTTCCCGAGCTCAACTCGGGATGGCGGAGCCCGAGAACAGCTCAAGGGAGAGAGAGAGAATGAATGAGGAGAATTTTATCGTTAATAACTTTAATGGTACATTTAATACAGGCGACGAGCGTTTCAAGCATCCTATATTAGTTGGTGGTTATGACCCGTAACTCAGGATTTAATGTGCGCGTCAGCTATTATCAGCAGCCTCCAGCAGACGACTACTGGCAGGCAGCCACGAATCATGGGACGTGGGAAAAGAGGAGAAGGTTACAACAACGTGGAGCCACCAAAGGGAAGAGGGCAACGATTATATTAGGTGGTTAAGCCCTATGGGGATTCTTTTTTTTTTGCTCTTGCTCTATCCTTGGAAATTTTTGACTTGAGTGTCGAAGAGGGCTCCATCGGAACTCCTTCCAGTGTACTCCTTTTAACGCTCATGTTATTCTCGCAAGCGCGGATATCCTCCGTCATCATCGATCCTTGTTCCACCACGATGACTGACCGTCTACATCGTTCACTTCCCAAACATCACCTTTTTTCGGATTTTTATCAAAGGGCGCACTTGAAAACGTAATTACCAAAAAAATCATCCTGAGATTTGTTTTGTACCAAAGGGCGCACCAAAATATATCTAATTCCTCTTATACCCCTCCCGCCAACAACTCCCTTTCGCAGTTACATTTCTAAGACATCCGAACCACTTTTTTATTATTTTGAATTTAAAATAATATATTGTGGTTCGGATGCAAGTGCTCTTCTTTTCTCCCTTCTCTGTCAGTACAGCAACCTACTTCTCCTTGACAAATAGTGATAGTTGTGTTATAGTCACAAGCTTATCCCACCAACCCCACATCAAAATCCTAGGCAAGTCGTTCGTATCAGGCTATAGTTATGAATTTTAAATATGAATTATAATAAGATAAAATAGGGATACAGAGACCTGATATAATTGGTATATCAGGCTCAGAAAGGGTCTGATATGAGATCATATCAGGCCCACTTTGGGCCTAACATGATTTCATTCCAGGCCCATATTAGGCTTGAAATTATTCCATTTCAGGCCCACGTTGGGCTTGATATGCTATAGTATCAGGCCTATCTTCTCGGCTATTCATCCATATCTAGAAAGCTATAATCCCTCAGAGTAATGGGTCTCCCTCAGAGTAAATTGTCCCCAACAAAAAGCTAAGTAAATGAGGATGAGTTAAAATAAAAGTATTATATAAAAAAATATGAAATTTAAATTGCTGATGTTATTTACAGTGTGGACTGTGACTTCTTTGTGATGCAATACATTCTGTGTCTCCTATATGATGAGAAGATGGACTTCAAACAAGGAGACACGGCAAAAATAAGATTTGATTTAACACTATGATTTGTGAGGGACATGTTCTGTAAAGCATCGAATTAATTATCCATAGTATTATAAAAAAAATCCAATGTGTTGTAAGAAAAATAATTATGGTTAGTGTTGTCACATCTATAAATTGTATGTTAAAAAAATAATTGTGCATTGTTTATTGAAATCTAGTTGCTGCATGTTTTATGCTAACTGACACGGTATGAAAACTTCATTGTTAGTGTTAGAACTAAGTTTTGACACCATAAATACCTTCCGTAGCTCAACCCTACCTAATGATATCGAGTATTGAGAAATTCCAAATATCCTAGATCCATCAGTGAGTTTCAGTGAAAACCCACTGATGGACCTAAAAAGTCGATTGCAACAATTTCAAATATTATGAGTTTATGGTGTTGCAATGACTCGAATTGTGCTATCCATTGTGTATTTAGAATTTCCAGATGTTGTCAATAGTATGATATGTTTAAGCTTGTTTAAACTTTAAATGAATGTAAGTCAGATATGATCATACTTAAGTATTTTATAAATATTTTTTTGAAAAGATTACGAAATAATTAAAAGATTATCCTATAAATAATTAATAAATGATGATTATATATTTTTAAAATAAAAAAATATCAGGTCACGTTGGGCCTGAAATTTAATATATCAGACTCTCGTTGGACCTGATATTCTCTGATTTCTAGCACAACGTGGGCCTGAAATCCAAGAATATCTGATATCCAAAATTAAAATATTTTTTTTCAAAAAAGTTTAAATAAATATATATAATATAAAAAATATTGATAAAGATAAAGAAAATATATAAAAAAATAAAGATATAAATATAAAATATAGAAATATATAAAAATAGAAAATAAAGAAAGTAAAATTAAAAAAATAGATATATAAATAAAGATAATAAGAATAAAGAATAAAGTAAAATAAATAATATAAGAAAAAATAAATAAATAATAAGAATAAATAATAAAGTAACAAATATATAATAGAGCTAAAGATAAAAATATATATATATATAAAGAGATAATAAAAATAAAGATATAAATATATAATATAAATTTTTCTTTCAAAAGAACATTTTTATGACTGTGATTATCATGGAGTTTGGAGAATAATATCAACCATGAATTATTATCTTTTCCCTCCCAACATTCCTTTACTGATACGATTTTTTTTAATGATCTTGAAAATCAAAAAAAGTGTAAGATTGGCTTACGCACAAGATAAATTATTTGAAGTCCCTTTTAAATATTGGATATCCTAGAAGCAGGAAGGCTAAGTTGATTACTGGTTGAAACTCAAGCATATCAAGTCGGGTTTGTTACAAAAATTATTTTTTCCAAAGTGAGCCTGAAATGAAATAATTTCAAGCCTAATATAGGCCTGAAATGAAATCATTTCAGACCCACTTTGGGCCTGATATGGGATCAGATCCTCTTCATCCATATTTTATCTTATTATAATTTGTGTTTAAAATTTGTAACTATAGTCTAACACGAATAGAGTTGCTTAGAGTTTTGGTTGGGGGGTTGGGGGATGAGCTCGAGATTATAACACAACTATCATTTTTTTGGCAAAGAGAAGTAGGTTGCCTTCACTGAGAGAGAAAGGAGAAAAGGAGAATATCTGCATTCGAACCATAATATATTATTTTAAAATCAAAACTATGAAAAAGTGATTCGGATGCCTCGGAAATATAACTGCAAAAGGGGATTGTTGGCGGGAGAGGTATAAGAGGAATAAGATATATTTTGGTACGCCCTTTGGTACAAAACTATCACGCCCTGAAAAACTGTATGTCTGATAAAAAATCAGACAGCATCTCCCTTTACAACAGACAATATGAATCCAATATACAAGGTCAACATGACCATCACAAATACCATAGCCAACAAGGCTGACATAATAATATAAAATGAAATGTAAGAGATCGCAAAGAAATTTAACTCACCAAAACTACATGCTGACATGACTTACATCACAAACAAAAATGACAAATCCCTTCGGGGCACATAGATAAATCTAGATGAACAACAAAATACAAATCCCCGAACAGTAAGAAAGATAAAAGGGAAACCACAACCGTACAAATCCAAAACGAAGTCATCTCGATGGAATGGGGGCTGGCTACAATGGCTCTCCTAGTGACTCAAGTCACAGCTATCTACTACCTGAAACAAAAAGAAAAGCAAGCGGTGGTGTGTCCGGGGTCAAACTCTGCGGGTATAGCGAATAGATAAATACATTTATAAACAAGATAAATCAAAGCAGATAGAAACAAATTATACTGTTTTTGAAATATAAAGCATAAATCAAATGTGAAAACATATCTATAGGGCATAATCGGAAACCCTTATGGCACATCAATAATTCGCTCGTACTAGTGAGTAGAAACAGATCAGATAATAAATACAAATCAATAATCACATATGCATGTCAATCATATGCAATAATCATAGCTCAAACAAATGCAAGATGCTTCGTATGCACATGATATTATAACATGTGTCACCCTTACACACCAATCTACAACCAACACACATATCTGCGTGGCCGACTGGGTAAGGGTTGTGACAACTGTGCACACTCTGACATCCATTTCCTATAAGTGGCCTAGTGGACAGGAAACTGGAAGAACAACTTCAATCACAAACACCAAGAAAAGGGAGAGCACAACTGCTCTAATACCCAAGAACAAGGACGAACAACCTCTAACTCCAGGAAGGGGAGCACAACCGCTCTAGTACCCAACGGGGAGTACAACCGCTCTACCCATCCCTCATGAATAACAGAGGAGGTGTCACCGTCATCTACTACTTTAACAAATACTGTTGGAGCAATTTATGGTTTGGAGTGACCATGTGTTTTGATGTTTGGGCAACGGGTTTAAGTTAGGTTCACCCTTGTATTTGATATACGTATGTGAGTGAGCAGATTTGTAGGATACACATAGGCTTAGCTGGACGAGTTCAGGTCCAGTGAAGGATGACATGAGGAGACAAGCTGTGGGCTTTTATGCATTCGAGGGACCGTGGACAAAGCAGGAACGATAAACCGAGGGAAGCACACTTCGAGGCATACGCGAAGGATGGCATGAGGACGGGCTGCATGCTCGTATACATCCGAGGGACAAGAGCCAAAGTTGAAGAAGGCTTAAAGGCAACAGGTCGAGGTTGCTAGATGAAGAGTCAGCTGAGTCGTGAGAGTCCAAATGCTGAGAGAATTTTATTCGGAAAGGGAAACCCTAGGTTTAGGGTTTGGGCAGTTGACTGCGGCTTGTAGCAGTCGACTGGTAGTTAGCACAGAAAGATCAATCGATTGATCCTCTGTGCAGTCGACTGATGTCGGCTGGGAATTCGAACGTTGGGCTGTAACATTCGGATTCGGTTGGAACCAGTCAACTGGTGTTGGCACCAGTCGACTGGTAACAACTAGTTCAACCACAAGCTCTATTTAAAGGAACTCGGTTTGGTTGGCTAGGGTTGACAAAATTAACTTTGGTTAAAGGTCAATTAGTAGTCTTTGTGCTCAGAGGTCTTGTGTGAGTTGTGGTGAAGTTTCTCCACCCACAAGGAGTTACATGAGCTACCCGGAAGTCTTCTAGGGACTCATCCACTGACGGATTGGGATCGTCCACCTTATGGACTACCGTAGAGTAGGAGTTTTATCTCCGAACCACGTAAACAGTTTGTGTTAGCGTTGTTATTATTTGTAGTTTATATTTTTGCTTGCGCACGCTAACACTTGTAGGAAGAAATCGACGCATTGGGAGCAATGGGCTATTCACCCCCCTTTAGCCGGCACATCGGTCCTAACAAATACCATTACCCATGAGTGGTTAAGAGTAACAAGACAGGCCGGTCGCTCGCACTCTGACAATTACCACTACCCCAAGTGGCTGAGTGGGTAGACTATTGGTGCAAGTTGCATCAGTGATGTCCTCCTCAAAGTGTTTTAATGTTTGACAATATGCTTAAGTCAGTGATACATTGAACAAAGGAAGGGTAAGTCATGAGAGGAGTACCAAAGTGAAAGAAAGTCCTAGTAAACCTAGGCACGAAGTCCTGGTGAGTGAAGCTGGGCACTAAGACCTGGTGAGTGAAGCTGGGCACGAAGTCCTGGTGAGTGAAGCTGAGCACTAAGTCCTGGTTCGTGGAATTGGGCATTAAGACCTGGCCAAGGATTGGGCACGAAGTCCTGGTGAGTGAAACTGGGCAAAAGTCCTGATGGGTGAAGTTAGGCACGAAGACCTGGCCGAGGGTTGGGCACCGAAGTCCTGGGCCTAGGGTTTGGGCACGAAGTCTTGGTCCAAGGGATTGAGCAACTTAGCTGAGCGATGACTAAGGACAGAAGTAGAGACGGGTCGAGGTTCGGACGTCTCGAGATCCGAGAGTATCGGAGGCTAAGCAAAAGTCCACCCAAATGGACTGGGTGGCAACCGTCTCCTGAGAGGAGTAGGTGAAAGGCGCATTCCCGGGGGTGGGAACTTGCGTCGGTTCGACCTAGGGTTTCGCGGAAATCCGAAGTCAGAACCATCTCGTTAAGGCTAAGATTGTGTGTATATTTGCTTTGTATTTATATATCTTGCAGGTACCTAGAATGAAAGACAAAGCAGGCAAACAACACACAACACGGCTGGAAGGCTGGCTGCTAGGCGCCCCCATTGAAGGAGGCGCCTCAATCAAAGGAGGCAAACTAGGTCTTCATTCAAACGCCCCAGATGATACAGGCGCCCTGGTTGAAAGCTGTATATGCTGCTACGAGTTCGAAGCAGAGATAAGCTTTGACCAAGTTCAATGAGGCACCTGGAAGGTCCAAGGCGCCCTGGTCAGAAGCCTTATCGGCTGCGGCGAGTTCGGCGCGGAGATAAGTTTTGACCAAGCCCTTTGAGGCGCCCCCATCAACACAGGCGCCCCAATGAAACCTATAAAAGGGGCTTCGACCCCTCAGCTCGATACAGAACTTCAGAAACCATTCTAAGCTTCCCAAGTGACGACAAAGCGCTAACGACGAAGCTCTGCGACCAGGAGGCTCCAGACGAAGTGCGCGGCACTTCGGAGATCCAAATCGGCCGAGTCCTCGATCATTTCTGTTTGGTTTGATTTACGTTTCGTATTCAATTTTGTTAATACTTTTTGATTGTAAATCTTGCACTGTAAGACGGGTTTCTCCGCCTCCGGAAAGTCCGGAAAGGAGATCATTAGTGGACAGGCATTCCCGTGCTTAGGCCTTGGATGTACTGACCCTGGGGGGTTGAGAATCAAGTAAAAATCCCGTGTGCAATCTGTCTTTAGTTCTGTTTTGTTCTTTTTAATTTTCCGCTGTGCTACTAACGCTCTATTTAGAACGAATACTCTTAAGTGTACGATCGGAAGTTTCCGCGAAAGATTTACGGTCGATATTCACCCCCTCTATCGACGACACCAGTCCTACAATTGGTATCAAAGCCAGACCGCTCTTCACAGGACTAACCGCCGACGGAGCAACGACGCCAGGAGTTGAGGGGGAGCTCAGGGGTGAATCAGGTACATTTTATTTTTAATGTCAATTTTTAAGTTTCATATTACGTGTTTTAAGTGCAGGGCGAGAGGGCACTATAAAAAATCAGTGTCCTACTCGTAAGACTCGTTCTTCACCGGAAGCAAAGGAGACACCAGCGCCCAGAGTCCGGAGGGACAAGAGCCACGTACGGTGCTTCAAATGTGAAAAATACGAACATTACAAAAATAAGTGTTCGGCAAATGTACGCAAAATTTACGTTCCGAAAAATTTTAAAATTCCTGCACTATCTTATGTAAATAATTTAGATAATTTTTCTAAAAAGTTAAATTTTATGAATAGTCAAGTTAATGTTCTGCATGACCAATTACAAAATATCAATAATGTTAAAATATCATAAATCAACAATTTAATCCTTAATGTTAATTCATTAATTTTTAAAATTAATTCTGAAATTAATCTTAATTTTAATTCTGATAATGATGATGCTGATAATATTAATCCTGAAAATCTTGATAATAATCTAGAAACTATTTCTGAAAATCTTGGTGATCATCAAGAAATTATTTCTGAAACTCTTGAAGATAATATTGAAATTATTTCTGAAACTCTTAAAGATAATATTGAAATTAAATTTGAAATTATTAATGATAATTTTAAAATTCTTAATGATAATTCTGAATTTAAATATGAAATTATTAAGGATAATTTTGAAATTCTTAATGATAATTCTGAATTTAAATCTGAAATTATTAAGGATAATTTTGAAATTCTTAATGATAATTCTGAATTTATTAAGGATAATTTTAAAATTCTTAATGATAATTCTGAATTTAAATCTGAAAATTGTGAGATAGATCCTGAAAATATTTTTGAGGATAAAAATGATTTTTCTAAAAATATTGTTGAGGATAATTCTAAGGATAGTGGAGATAAAATCTTCTTAGATAACAATTTAATTATTCTCTTGAATAATCCTGAAATATTAACCAGTGGCCCAAATTACTCCACCTACTGTGAAGATATAGAGGGATGTAATTTTAATGATGAGGATGAGAAGGAAGATGAAGTTTCTGAGATCAAGGCTATAGTTAATAAAGTTCACAAAGATTCAAATAAATCAGAATTATTAAAAAAACTTGAAAAGATAAATAAAGAAGAAATAGTAAACGAATCAGATATTTTCGAAATAATGAAGATGATGAAATTAAACCCACAACTTTTGACTAACCCAGAACTTTTAAAATTCAAATTCAATTAAATCTTAATTAACTCAATCCAAATTAATTCAAATTCAATTAAATCTTAATTAATTCAAATTCAATTAAATCTTAATTATTTCAATTAATCCTTAATTAATTTAACCTTAACTAACTCTTAATTAAATTTACAAATTAACTACTAATTAATTTAACTTTATTTCTTTAACTCTAAATAACTTAAACTTAAATCTTAAAAACTTTAATTAATTTTTAACCTTAATTAATTAATCCTTAATTAATTTTTATTTTTCTAAATTAATTTAATTAATTCAATTTCAATTAATCCTTAATTCAACTTCAATTAATCCTTAATTAATTCAATTCCAATTAATTCTTAAATAACTTAAACTCGAACTAAATAAAATCTTACCCAAACCGCAACAATTAATTTAATAAGATTAAATATGTCAAAGTGAGTTGGCATATTCGCGGATTCACACGACATGTATCAAATCGGGAATTTGATACATTATTAGAAACTTAAATAAAATGATTTGAATTGTTTGAATCATGCATTAATGTCATGGAAATGCATCTCTTTAAAATTTATGTCATGTCATTTATGTTTAATTTTATGCATAATTAAGAACGGTGATAGGAAAAAGAATAATTGAAACTTGATCAACGTAGTATTAGGTGGAGGTGAGATGATAGTACGTTGGGGAAACCGTTTGGTGGAACTAGCCGAAGATACCGATCCAAAACCTAAGCTAGTTAGACCAAAATTTTTCAAGAAGTAATTTAAAAATTAATTTTCGATAAAAGGCTTTGTCAAGGAAAGGGTTGTTACTTGTTACTCCAATAAGGCTACGGCCAAAGAAGGCCTCTGTGCCTCGCCAAGACCTGGAAGCCGATTATCGAAAATCAAATTCACTTTACTATTTGTTAAATTTGAATCTAACACAAATTTCAATTAAATCTTAGATTTAATAATGAATTAAGGCAAATGATTCAAGCATCTCACAACGCACCCATAAGGCAACCATGTTTGCTGTATTGAGACATCTAGAATGAGTGAGATGTTAAGGACTAATAAATTGAAAAATATTTTTCAAAATTGTTAGAATACTTTTCTAAAAATATATTTTCAAAATAGTGCTTTAACATAATAATATTTTTATGAATTTCATGATTGTCCGATTGCTTATACATATGATAGTTTTTCAAAAAATTATATTCTTTTTAAAAATTGTTTGACCTGCATAATTAGATACAAGCCTCTTAGGTCAACACTAAAGTCCCCTAAGGCACTTAGATAGAGTCAAACGGTGTTGGTTACAGAGGGAGTGTTTTAAAATTATTTTAAAATATTCTTAAAACTATGCTTTAAACATCACTATCCTTTAAATTTTTTTTACTGTGCTTTAAACATCACTATCACTTCAAAATATTTTTCGAAAACTGTGCCTTATGTTTTCGAAAAAGCTCATGCTTTAAAAATTATTCATATTCCAAATTAAATTTTCTAAAAACTTATCTTCTTAAAAATTACCATATTGTCATACAAAGCTGGTCTTTTTGATTTTGATAAACCCTAAAGACATAGAGGAGGTCTACCTCATGATCTACAAGGACTCGTAGGATGTGTCAAATTTAGGAGGACTCTAAGTCATAAGAAGATTTTCTGACAAGTACTTTTCAAAACTATATTTTTTATTAGATAATTCTTTTGGGCTAAAACCAAACCCTAAAGACTCAGAGAAAGAATACTTGTGGTCAACAAGCTTCCTAGGACTGGGTCAAGTTTGGGGGGAGGTCAAACTGAAAGAATTATTAAACATTTCAAAATAATATATTTTCATGCACTGTATTTTTTAAATCCTTTTGAAAACATAAGGAATTATTTTTTTAATACTGTCATCGGTTATGTTATGAAAATATGAAAATATCACTTTCAATTTTTTTTTTTGTGTTTATAAAATTCCTTTGGAAAATAATATTTACTTGAGTTTGAAAAATTTTCAGAACACTTAAGGAAACGTCCTTATAGTTAAAAAGGTTTTCTAGAATTGTGTCAGACTGGAAAAGAAACAAAGTCAAGTAGAACATTATTTTTTTCAAAAATATATTTCAAAAAGTACTTATATTTTTCAAAATGACATAATACTTTCAAAAAGTACTTATATTTTTCAAAATTACTAATATTTTCAAAAATCCTTATGCTTTTCAAAAGTTGCTGATCTTTTTCAAAAGTACCTGCATTTTTTTCAAAGTTCAAATATTTTTCAAAAAGTACTTGCAAGATATTCAAAATATTTTTTAAGAGTGCAAAATGGTTTTGAAAAGACACAAATGTTCACAAAGTACAAACATTTTTAAGAGTGCAGATACTTTTTTTCAAAATGCTAACATTTTTATTAAGTATTCTTCGAAATACACTATTTGTCAAGTGAAAATGTTTGTACAAGTGCAAGAATTTTCGAAGTTCAAAATATGTTCTTACAAATGCACAATACCTTTCCAAGTAAAATTATTTTTGGGTGCAAGTTAAGTACTTAGTTTTATACTATGCTTTCAAAAATTTATACTAAGTATTTTCGAAAGAACAAAATGTTTTCAGTGTTGGTGCAAGGGTTATTAGTGATTTTTTTGATGTATGACAAAGGGGGAAAGTAAGCTTAAGTTAGAAAATATTTTTTTCAAAGGATCAAATGAAATCAAAAGTTTTTCAAAAAGGGGAGAGTTATTTTCAAAACTTAGATTTTTGTTAAAGAATTATAATTTAGCCCTTTCAACCATTCTAACTTAAGACATTGTCAAACATCAAAAAGGGAGAGATTGTTGGTGCAAGTTGTATCAGTGATGTCCTCCTCTAAGTGTTTTAATGTTTGACAATATGCTTAAGTCAGTGATACATTGAACAAGGGAAGGGTAAGTCATGAGAGGAGTACCAAAGTGAAAGAATGTCCTAATAAACCTAGGCACGAAGTCCTGGTGAGTGAAGCTGGGCACTAAAACCTGGTAAGTGAAGCTGGGCACGAAGTCCTAGTGAGTGAAGCTGGGCACTAAGTCCTGGTTCGTGGAATTGGGCACTAAGACCTGGCCAAGGGTTGGGTACGAAGTACTGGTGAGTGAAGCTGGGCAAAAGTCCTGATGGGTGAAGTTAGGCACGAAGACCTGGCCGAGGGTTGGACACCGAAGTCCTGAACCAAGGGTTTGGGCACGAAGTCTTGGTCCGAGGGATTGAGCAACTTAGCTGAGCGATGACTAAGGACAGAAATAGAGACGGGTCGAGGTTCGGACGTCTTGAGATCCGAGAGTATCGAAGGCTAAGCAAAAGTCCACTCGAATGGACTGGGTGGCAACCGTCTCTTGAGAGGAGTAGGTGAAAGGCGCGTTCCCGGGGGTGGGAACTTGCGTCGGTTCGACCTAGGGTTTCGCAAAAATCTGAAGTCAGAATCATCTCGTTAAGGCTAAGATTGTGTGTATATTTACTTTGTATTTATATATCTTGCAGGTACCTAGAATGGAAGACAAAACAGGCAAACAACACACAACACGGCTGGAAGGCTGGCTGCTAGGCGCCCCCATTGAAGGAGACGCCTCAATGAAAAGAGGCAAAACCAGGCCTTCATTCAGGTGCCCCCATTGAAGGAGGCGCCTCAATCAAAGGAGGCAAACTAGGTCTTTATTCAGGCGCCCAGATGATACAGGCGCCCTGGTTGAAAGCTATATCTATTGCTGCGAGTTCGAAGCAGAGATAAGCTTTGACCAAGTTCAATGAGGCACCTGGAAGGTCCAGGGCACCCTGGTCAGAAGCCTTATCGGCTGCGGCGAGTTCGGCACGGAGATAAGCTTTGACCAAGCCCTTTAAGGCGCCCCCATCAACACAGGCGCCCCAATGAAGCCTATAAAAGGGGCTTCGACCCCTCAGCTCGATACAGAACTTCAGAAACCATTCTAAGCTTCCCAAGTGACGACAAAGCGCTAACGACGAAGCTCTGCGACCAGGAGGCTCCAGAAGGAAGTGCGCGACACTTCGGAGATCCAAATCGGCCGAGTCCTCGATCATTTCTGTTTGGTTTGATTTACGTTCCGTATTCAATTTTGTTAATACTTTTTTATTGTAAATCTTGCACTGTAAGACGGGTTTCTCTGCCTCCGGAAAGTCCGGAAAGGAGACCATTAGTGGACGGGCGTTCCCGTGCTTAGGCCTTGGATGTACTGACCCTGGGATGTTGAGAACCAAGTAAAAAATCTCATGTGCAATCTATCTTTGGTTCTATTTTGTTCCTTTTTATTTTCCGTTGTGCTACTAACGCTCTGTCTAGAACGAATACTCTTAAGTATACAATCGGAAGTTTCTGCGAAAGATTTACGGTCGATATTCACCCCCCCCTCTATCGACGGCACCGGTCCTACACAGACCACTATATGACTAATGACGGGCTTAACCATAAGGAAGTCAATAACTGTCATCATTTAATAAATGCAATATGGTGCATTGATGTGCACAAACTAAAGCAGGTCAACTATCATGGAATCAATAAGTAACACATGTATCCAAATTAGAACCATAACAAACAAATATGCAACCAATCTATTGGGTAAGGTATATCTAATTCCAACCAAACCCTAGATAGGTCACATGATATTTCTAAAATACACGTATACAAGCAGTACTCTTCGAATTAGAAAACCAGGAGTCGAGACTGTATAACTGAAAATTTAGATTTTTAACTCAAAGATCAAGCAAAGAAAAGTATCAAACAGAAAAACAAGCAAAGTAGAACTGAGGCAAATAAACCTACTCTGATAACGGAATAACTATGCATTTAAAGGTAAAAGAAGCTAAAAAATCAAGCAATAAATATCCACCTTTATTATAAATCATGCTAAGTGTCTTCACATCCAAGAGTCTACTTCAAATCGGAATCATAACCCTGTAGCATAACATACACATCATAGTTAAGATCTACGAATAACCCAATAGCTAAACTTAAATCCAAATCGAATTAAGAATCTCGATCGATTCATCATATAATCGCTTAGATGATCTGCTTATCTAATCCACATAGATAATCTGCTCATCTAATCCACTGATCACCTAGCTATTATCTATTACCTTTAATTAATCACCCTTCTTATTAATCATGCCTAAACTTCCAATTTGATTCAATAAATAGTGTTCTAATCCGAATTAACATAGTTACTGTAACTTAGCAATACTATGAACATATTGAAACGAGATCAATAGAGTATCACAAGGCAGAGGAAAACAATAATATCAAAGAGATAAGATAAAGGATCAAACCTATCATGATCTACTCGGTAAACACTGATCCAATCAGATTACTAGAGCATTACTCGAATTGTAAACCCTACTACATTGTTCTTGCCCGAAGAAGAAGTCACGCAATGATCCTCCATTCAAAATCCGACCATGATCAAACACCATAAAGAGGAAACACCATTTGGATCTTCATCTTCGACAAACCTCCTTCAATCCCCCATATCTGTCTTGGACAAAATAGGGCAATTCGTCAAGAGCAGTACAGCTCAGGATTGAGTAACGACGTCAACAATTCATAGAGAAGTCAAAGAGGATTCCACAAGATCAGGGAAGAGAGGAAAAGTACCGCATGATACACGGCCGGCAAAGAACTCCTGCGATGAGTGTAGCACCGTCGCAACAATCATCTCACACAAGCATAGCTCGACGCCGGCGCTTGCGATGATCGGATGAAAAAGAAAGGAATCATCGGCAACTGGCTTGGCCATAGAGACAAGAGTACTCCGATTGAGTGGAGAAGAGGGAAATCGGGTGGTGAAGAAAAAGAAGAGGAAGAGGAAGATAGCGAAAAGGGGCGACGATCGACTCGGGGAGAAAAACTTGTGAGGGAAGAGGGGCTGGCCGGCAGTCGGTCGGCACTGGCGATGTCGGGAAGGAGTGGCTTGCGTCAAGAAGAAGAGTCGGCGTTTCTCTGCCGTGGTTTCGATCGCATAGAGAAGGGGCAAAATGAGAAAGGAGATGCGGCGTTAAGCCAAGGAAAAAGGGGAAGGGCTATAAGTGATTCCCATTTGCAGTTTAACTTTTGAAATCGATTAATTACAGTTTCATCTTTAATTTCAGATATTAAGTCATTTCCCCTCCAAAATTTTGGTTGATCTCCAATTCATCCCGAATATTTGGGTTCTAATCAATCTACCCCTAGGGGTTTTCAAAAAATTTCAACCCTCCTTAGCCGTATTTAACAAAAATAAATCTCACGATATTTTTTGATAATTATGTATTCTCAAATGCGTCTTTGATAAAAAAAAAATTATTTTTCTTTTATTGCATGTATGAACTAGATTGAAGAACGTTAAGGAACTCGATAACAGCTTCAACCCACCTGCAATTTAAAGACCATGCCGTTAATGCAAGCCCTATGAAAATCTACTTATGTTCTAACTCAAGAGGTATCTATTCGCACAGTATCAATACTCTAATTATGTAAAAAGTGAAAATAATGAGACACCCAGTAGCAAATAAAAGCATGATTCACGGATTCTCTTTAACGACTATGAAACCTTCCTCATCTTGGGAGTAGCAAAAAGACATCTTGAGGTCGGAAAATATTTCTTATGGCGGCAATAGTCATTACCAATTCAAAATTTAAACAAAATGAAATTCCATACACATACCTTAAAACCAAAGATGATAAAAAAAGGAAAAGGACAACAAAGCAGTACCACAAGCTTTGCGCTGTTAGTCCTCTAAAATATGCAAGGTGTCCACCATGAGTAGTCGCCAAAACAATGTTCACATTTGCCCTGCACAACGGACTAAGCCATGCCCATGAGCAAAAGAATTCAGGAGAAACCTGTTGAAAATATAATGCGAATGAAAAGAGAGATGGTGAGACTTTAGTCCCATATTAAAATTTTCTAGTGAATGAAAAGTGAGAAAGAGAATAAAAAAGCTTCATTATGAATGAGACTTTAGTCCCACATTAGGAGTCTCTAGGCATAAATGTTGGTTTATATTGTTTCACAAACATGATAGTTGTGAACAAATGCTAGGGGAGAGACTCTCTATCACGCGTGGGTGTGCAGGGGAGTGCAAATCCAGGGCCCGGATTTGTACTGAACCAAGTGAACTCATGTGCATGCACGACCTGCGTGTGTCGAATGTCCGATCGGTCGGGGCAAAATTTGTCCAAGCAGATGAACCAACGTTTTGCCAAATTTTTGCTCAAATATAACTGATGCATTAATTTTGCATTAAGCATTAATTTTGATTAATGCAAGATCAGTAACCCCTAGACGTTTGAATTTGTCCGGTTAAACGGCTGTAAATGGCGTTAATTCGACCATTGAATACTACGGGGGTCTGAGCCTATATTGTCACCCCCCAGAAGCACATACTTCCTCGAAAATCGGACAACATCTCCCCTGTACGGCGGACAATATGAGACAATAATACATAATATCTCACCAATATAGCTCAGCCACAAGCGGCTGACAGGACAATAATATATAAAGACACAACCAGACAGTTTATATTTGGATAAAAGATAATGGGTGGCTCAGCCACCATAAACATAAAACAAGACTACAATCCCAAAAGAGAACTCAAATGTCTCTATTACCGACAAAACCCAATAACGAATAAAATGCAACTCCAAGTACTGAAATAAATAACTAAACCAAATACAGAAGACTAACTCAACTCAACACTGGGGACTGACAACTGGATCCTCTCCTGGCTCCAAGAGATACGTCTACCTGCTATCTGAAACAACAAAGAAGAAAGCAGGGGTGGTGAGTCCGGACGGACTTTGCGGGTATATGAGTAGACAATAAGTATGACATAATACAAGATAACCAAGTAGAGATTCCAATAGGGTACAGTCCATAAGGAAATATAGAAACCTAATCATGCATAACATATGTAAATCGACATGGTATAAAGTCCGAATAACGACTAAACAGGTATAGAACAACTCAACAACAATAATATCAATATATACATGCATGTCAAACATGTGCAACAATCATAGCTCATATAAGTGTATCAAACACAAGCAAATGCATAAAAGAAATACGTATACACATGATGCAATGACATGTGTCACCCCTGACGCCAGTCAAGCCGTCAACACATCCCATCTGTGTGACCGAGTGGGTAGGGCTGTGACAACTGTACCACTCCGACAACAACAATAATAATACCACATAAGGCATGGTTGAGTGGGCAAGATACTGGAGAGTCCACACTCCAGACCCACGGTACATCGGGGGAGCTATCAACTGCTCTAATATCCCTCAAAAACAAACAACGGTGAGGGTGAGTCACCAACAGCTCATCCCTCTAAAAACAACTGTGAGGGTGTCACTGTTAGACATAACAGGACAAACACTCGCACTCTAACCACTACCATGACAACATGTGGTTGAGTGAATCGAGCAACAATATGACTAACGACGGCTTAACCAAATGTGAGCCAACAGTCGTTAGTATGCAACGTGCAAGTATGGTGCATGATATACGATGCACGAACAACCGGAGAAACAACGATGCAATAAAATCCAACGAGTATACGATGCATCAATACAACCAATCCAGAAATCGCAAACCAACGATTATGCACCTACACTACTAGGTAGGGTATTTCTAATGCCAAATAAACCTATCTGTGTTTAATGGACTTCTAAGTGCTCGCGTACAAACGACACTTTACAGAATAGAAAACCAATAGAGGACTGTACGGATACAAATTTGGAATACTCGAAGATCAACGAAGAACAAGTCTCAACGGCGATGTTTAAATAACAAACGACAAAGAACAAGGTCAAGCAACCTATTAGACATAATATAGTCATGTTTTTAAGGTAAAGAAAATTACTCGAGTACAAAGGAGAAGTACCCGCCTTATAATTGCAGAACGTATACGAACAGAACCTCCCACGACCAACCAACGAATCCAAAGTCAAGGTCCTATATACAATACATATATTTAACTAATTATAATAATTAACTAAATTAGTTAAACCGTACATAAACAAAATTAAGATAAATCATAACTTTAATCATCTTTTAATCAATTACAGCATAATCTTTTGCAACCTTATGTTGAATCTGATCAGATTCTAGAAGCATAGCATAGCAAGAATTCAACTACACAGCTTTGTACAATCACTTTCTATAGCAGAAAACAAAATTGAATAAATTTTAAATCTTTTATCATTGTGCTTTTTAATCCATTTGTTTAGGATCTACTATTTCTCAAAATTCTTCACTTTCCCTTGCTGCCAAATTTTTCATTAACATCGCGCTTAATTATGATGACGTTTCTTAACTAGCGAAGTCTCAACTTATCGCTTGTAGAAAGTCTCTCACAATCCCATAACAATAAAACAACAAACATGAACAGAATTTAATCTCCTCTATGCTTTTGATCATGGCATTAGACGGTCATGAAAAACCCTCTTTCACACTAACATCTCATCATCGCTTGCTAACAACGCTCCAATATCTTACTGATACAAATCAACTCACCAAGCCAACTCGAATTATCAAATCCATCTTCTGATCAACACAAACATCTCCCAAAACAAACCCTAAATTAAATCCTCACCTACTGTGAAGTCTGGCAGGGATCAAGAAGCACGATCGTCGGTCGGCTCTCAGTGTTGATTGGCAAGTTCGACGGCGTTGGCTAGGTTTCTACACGAGGCAACGACGCACAGGCGTTCGACGCCCTGTTCTTGCGCGTCGGAGAAGACGAAAGGAGAAGGGAAGTGGAGAAGAAAGCGGAGGGCTAGGGTATGCGACGAGGCGCGGCGGCGGTTTCGCTGCGGCGTCGGGCGAAGAGGAACGGGAGAAGATGAGGGAAGTTAGGGCAGGGCTTTTAGGGGTTTTATAATGATTTTGCCTTTTTACAAATAAACCCAATAATTTTGAAAATTGCAACTAGGTCCCTATTTCCGAAATTCACCTTTTCCACTCGAAAAATTCGGTATTTAACATATATAAAGAGGTGTGACCGAGAGCAAAAGACACAGATGATACAAAGAGATTTTCTTCCACTCCACCTCGTTCCCGACCTCCTTTGATAGCGTTCGGGTACTTCCTCAGTTCGTACGAGCAACGAGTGCTCCGTTGTGCTTATGATTCGTCTATTATATCCTGAGAGGCAGACGTTCATCTGAGTCTCGAAGCACCACCGGAGGAGGACAAATCTGTTTCAAGGAAACTACGCTGCGCAGGCCTCAACAACGTCCTGGTCGGGAGACGTCCGACTACTGCTCGGGAACTCGGGAGCTCGGTTCGGGAGCTCGGAAGATACTGCTCGGGAGCTCGGCTCGGGAACTTGAAAGCTCGGCTCGGGAATTCAGCTCGGGACACTTGGTCAAGAGACTCCACTCGGGAATTCAGGTCGGGAGCTCGGAAATTCAGCTCGGAAGACTGCAGTTTACGGAAAAACAACTCGGGTCACTCAATAGTTAAGTTGGAATTATTGTCTGTAATTTCAATTTATAGTAAACTCTCCAAAAAAAAGTCCATTTCCTCCAACAAAACCTACTCTATCTCACCGGAGTAAATTGTTTTGGCTTAAACCTGCATTGATCCCAGGGAATTGCTTCCTTGTGCATAGTGGATCGTCAAATGCGCTAATGCATTGAAGTGGTACAACAACCTTTCCAATAAAGTTTACTCTGCTACAACAGCGAAAGAATGTATCCACAGTCCGAGAACATAAATGCATCTCGGTAACTAATAGAACGCAATCCAAGTAATACAGTGATAAGCAACTACCTCAAACTTCCCAACAAACTAGTAAAAGGCAATTCTTCCATTTCTAGTGCCCCCGTCAATTCATCTTAGAGCCAACATAAAAAAAATAAATCACAAAAATTATTAGCGTAGATATTGTGATTAATACGCGGAGACAAACTTCCCAACAAGCCAAGTGGCATGATTGTTAAATTCCCGGACCAAGCATGACTATTAAGAGCAAGAGCATAGAATACAATATTAGTAATATACTAAAGGGAAGGATTATTACGTCTAAGGTAATGTAAAAAGACGAAATGTTCGCCCCAGCACCCCCGCCAGTCCATTTCAGGACCAATACGGAGGAGGTAAATTATGGTTATCACTGGTGTGGTGAGGCGCTTGGGATCGAGAGAATTAATGTCAGCAGACTAGGGTTTTATCCCCGTGCGTAACTGGCGACCTTCGAACCTGTGACCTCCATATAAATGGTCAAGTATCTTACCATCCGATCCAGCCTGTGAGGATGAATTATTATGTCTAAGGGATCCTACAAGGAGGAGCATTGAGGTACAATGTTGATATATAGTAGTATGAAGAAGGTGAATTGTAGGTGAAGCATGAAGGATGACAGGTGAAGTAAGTTTTGGGCTTGGACCATCCAATGAATGAGTGAACTACCGGGAGATGACCTTAGTAGCAAAGCCAAGCTGCGAAAGGTATGATCTGGAATGTGAGTTGTAAGGTCAAAGTGATTTATCCTAAGTGATAAATATAGAGATATATTTTATCTGAGATTTCGGATTCGAGTCTTTTTAATAACAAATAAATCTTCTTTGATGGGCTTGTTGACTGAGATGTTATTTTGGGAGTGGGACCTCTTATCAATATAATGGAATCGTACCTCCGAAAATCTCTTAGGGGGTTTTCAACAGTGGGGTCGGTCACTATAAAAAATTTACCCGGATAATTTTTAAACCCCTGCGGCTATGGTGCAGCGGTAGAGTGACTAGTCGCTATCCTAGACATCCACGGTTCGATCCTCAACTACGGCATGGGGCGCGAACCCTGGGACGCTGGGCTTCTAGACTCCTCACAGCGAGCGCTTCCCGATTTACTTTAACGGCCGATGGAAAACTTTTGTTGCATCGGACAGGACGCCCGAGATTGAAGAAATCTCGTTAATTATTATTTTTATTGGAATGTAAACTGTGAGAGTAGAGAGACATATATCCTATCTTTCGAGGAAGATAGATCTCAACTTAGGTGAACACTCGATCGTTAAGATGATTGTAGTGATGGCATCAGTTGACTTGAGTTGAATTAAGTCAGCTAGTGAGTTGAGTTAATTAAGGAGTTGACTCGAGCTGATTGGCTAATGAATAAATTATTTTTCTTTGTGGATAAGTTGATTGTACAATCTACTAATCTATGATTGAGTAACTTGATTATGATGAATTTCACTCTTGACTAATGCTGCAATATGAAAGTCAGAAGGAGTTATTGCAATAAAAAAGTCAGTAGTTATTGATTTGATTTGATCAAACTGCATTGCAATTGTCGAATGATCTAAGGGTTATAGTGGAGCAATCATGTGATGCGGAATTCCAATCGAGTTAAGTAACTCTTCGAAAATTGCAGGCTGAAGCGATCAGGAGGCTGATGGTGGATTTAGTTGATTGATTGACAATAAATTAGCAAAATAACAAAATGCTTAAAAGGCTATGAAGGAGGACCGGGGGGAGTTTGAAGGTTGAAAAAAAAAATATTAATATATAAATCATATCGACCCTTTCTCAGCTTATAATTATTTTATATTTTTCTTAGCCTTCCGCTAATCTTCGTAGTAAGTTCTCTACCTTCATAGGTTTCCGCTAAAAATAATAATAGTGGGCTTTAGATAGTGACTTACCAACGAATCATAGGCCATGAAGGAAGATCATCTTATGTCGTCTTGTTTACTTATGTGTTTATTTTTATTGTACTAACTATTTATGTGACCTCAAAAGTTATTAGAAATAGTAGTATAAGTTTGTACTCGCAAGAATAATCATTATTCATCCTTTTCTCGCTATATGGCCATCCATATCGTCTTGATCTCAAAAATATTACTTTAATTCATTTTGACGTGTGTTGAAGTGTGCCAAGGCCTGCCAAATGTCAGCATGAAATGATATTTATCGACACAATCAATGGAGGTGAGTTTCATGCCGATCAAGTATTAGCCTTGATAATTTATTAAAATGGTATGTTTTAATGGGTGATACTTTATGAGATTTAAGTGCGTATTAGTGCAAGTGAGACCGGCTCAATTTTGATTTTCTTGAGCAACACTATTACATATAGTACTTAATTATAAAAATGTTAACTGTTGAGATTATGATGTAGCGGTAAAATAATTATTTACTATCTCAAGTATTTACAATTCGATCTCTAACTACGATATATTTTATAGAAATTTTTTCTCCAAATAGGGTGTGAACCTGAAATGTTGAACTTCTAAACCGCCTACTACGAGCGTTTCTCGATTACTCTGATGACCAATAAAAAATTTTCGTAGAATCAGACTGGTTATTTTAGATTCGTCAAGGCTAATCCACCATATATATGATCACTTTTTTTCTTGTTAATTGGATGCATGGAGTAAAGTACATCGGGTTATATTTTGTACGTATTGTAATGAATATCATTGATGAACTTATTTATTCTTAGCTATTTTCAATTGAATGTTTATGTATCAAGGTACAACATGCATTCTCAAGCTCCTCACTGATACAATATGTTGTCTATGTAGTTGTCTTATGATATTCTATGCTACATCTATTCTTAACCAATTAAAAATGTTTTGGATTATTTTTTCTCAATGTAAGTTAAAGAGCGTGGATCTGCTAATAGAGCAAACTTTCGTTGACCCTTTATGTTTTTATCAACATCAAACCAAACATAACCGATTTTCTCAATTGTTTTTAAGTGCTGCAGGATTAACTTCATTGAACAATGCTTTCCAGCTTGTCACTTGGTCAATCAACAATCAACATGTACTTCTTAGTTATTTCCTACTTGAAACAAAAGGCATAAAAATTTATTAAGCTAAACAATCTACTTAGGATGACAACCCCACGCATTAATCATCTATTCATGAAGCAATTGTTATTTGCTCATGGTAATTTTTTTTCTTTGCTAATTAAAATTGCTATTCACCTAACTGCATATATTTCTAAACTAACAGAGCAGAGTACAAAGATAAATAGAAGATTAAGACCCTCTGGCTTTGCTCTCCATTATGCAAATATCATCACTCAGATAGACATATATTCCGGAAAGAGTCGACAATGATGATCAGACATCGAAGTTTTACCCCTGTGGTAGTTGCTGAGGAGGGAAGGAACTTAGAATCTTGCGAAGTTAACACGAACGTTAGGGGACACGCCGGCAGGGGTCCTGCGGAGTCCACTCCGATGCTCAAGTCAGTGTCCGTCAAGAAGAAAAGGTTACAAACAGTAAAGAATATATCTAGAGTTGAGAGAATGTAACCCCTTTACCGGAGGGGTTGGACTACCTTTTATATTAATGCCGACAGACTGGACGTGCTCCTCGATCGGTGTCACGTCTCCGATACTTATGCTACGCCCCCCTATTTCGGCGATAGCGGGATATCCTTTGAAACGGTCTGCGCCGTTATCACGCGCACACCTATTGCAACATTTAAGGGTCGTGGGGACCTCTTCTTGCGGGGATGCTTATCCGTACCGAGAGAGAGAGGGTCAGTATCTGAGGTTGGTTGTTGCGGGGACTCCACCTCCCGAGGTGAGCTCGGGGCCTTAGGTGCTATGACTCCCGAGGTGCTCTCGGGGCCTAACCTCCCGAGGTGTTCCCGGGAGGGGTCTTCGAACTATCTTTCCCAGGCACATTCCCTGAGGAGAGCCCCGGGGCCCAGAAAGGGAAGTCACTTTGATCATATCGTACCCTGCGGCTTTTTTTATCCCTCATATCGGGCACGTACTATTCAACCCTATCAACACCCTTATGAGTTGTCACCTTAATTTGTTTCCTTTCTCTCAAAATTCATTCTTTATGCTGGCTTATTGTCTGTCCTTTTACTCTCTAAGAATTTTTGTAAAATAATTCTTATTTAGGATCTTCCAAATATTTCATTTTAATTCTACCTACATTTAATTTAGAAAACAATTATGTTCAAGAAAAAAATTTTAAAAAAAACTAAAAGAAATACATAGCATCGCAATTATAGTGATCCCCGACGAATTCATCATACCCCAAGATATAATTTGATTCGGGATAACGGTCGGAGGTTGCTGATGATATTTCAGCATTAATCAAACGTATGCATGTTGACTATCATATCATTTTTTTAAATTTTTCTTAAATTTTTTTTATAGGGCGTACCAAAATTCTTTAATTTATCATAATTAGATTGGGCTATCTTAAGGCAGTTATCTTCATATTTTAGGATACATATATGTTGAAGGTAAATATTTCCAGCAGTCACAACTACTGGTTTACCATATGAATTGCTGACTGTATGGCATGTCACCTTCGTATTTGGCATGCATGGGTCCCTTGGCATCTTTTTTAGTGAAAATAGGAGGAACACCCTGAACATTTAAATTCAGGGTTTGGATGTTATCACAATAGGGAATAATCAAAAACCGAAAGTTTAAATGCAGTATTTCATGAGTGTTGCTATGTTGAAGTTGTCTTCACTATTTACCTAGGAATGTTATCGATCTCAGTTTTATTTACAGGTAGCTCGGCCCACTCAGCCAACTAGCCTGGTGCCACGGAGGCTCAACAGAAGGGCCAACGATGACCTCACCAAGGGAGTCTTGGAGCCAGGGAATCCCCAAGGCGCTCGCCGACCGACCCTGGGCAGGGTCGGTCGAGCCGATCCCGAGCATCTCCTAACTCAGTCACCTAAACCCGCACCTCGATCCGCACCTGGGTCGGGCAATTCAGTCATACGCATGACGGCCCATGCTTCCTTAGCATCCCATGGATCCGACAACCAGAACCGAGACATAACCAGACAAATATAGCCCAACAGACCCCCGACTCAGGGCGTACCCCGCGCCTTAACTCTCCCAGTCAAACGTGTGGTGGCCCATGCTCCCTGGCCATTACCCGACCTAGTCCTTGACACTTGGACTCGCCGGTCGGCGCTCGGGCTACGGACTAGATCGCCCCTACGCCGCCCTATGTCATTACATCTGGGGTACTATCTTGACGTCGGGGCACTACACACCTTGCCCATTTATGACACCCTTCGCGATTATCTCGCCAATTCAGTACCTTCGTACTACCTCAGCACCCCGCGCCATGTCGCGGTACTTTCAGGTGCTCTCATACGAGCTGACAGTTGTCACACCTCTGTCTCGTCAACACGGATAGGGGGTTGTCAGCTCCCCCAGCAATATAAGCTCTCCACTCCTCATTCCGCATGTATGCGCGCGAGCTCTCCCTTCTACTGCATTTCTATTTGCCCTATTATATTTCCTGCGGATACTGACTTGACCGTCGGAATGCCTTGCCGGGGAAACTCCCCGGCGGGTTTGCTAACGATCACTATTTTATAGGCAGACGCCAGGTCGGAGCCAGGTCGGCGCCACCTTAGCCACTCGCGTCGCTCGGGAGATCATCCCGCCCTTGGGACTTCCACCTCGCCTCACTATAGAATCAAATTTGGCGCTAGAAGAAGGGCACACAGCCTGATCGAAGGCGTATGATGGAAGTGCCCAACCAGGTCGCGATGACCGTTACTCCCAAGGAGTACGAGCACCTCTCATTCGTCCGGGCTCGAGGAACCTCGCTAGGGCTGCCACGTGCTGAGGGCCCAGCGACTCGATCCCAGGAGCCCACGGCACTTAATCCCTCTGGAGGTAGGGGAAAGGTCGCTCTGCTAGGAGGAGGATCGGCCCCCTCCCTCCCACCTGCGCACCACAGTCGACCCTACGCGAGGGAGCCCGCACCGATCGAACCATCCGCGTCTAGCCAAACACGCTTGCAACGCCGCGATAAGGGAAAGGCCCTAGTCGGCGCGCCGCCGGCCGCTCGGGCGCACATCCCTTTTGCTTCATGGATCTTGGAGGATCCGGTTCCCAGGTATCTCAGATTCTTCACCATGCCTGAGTACGCTGGAGCCACCGACCCCGAAAAGCACCTCATGAAGTTTGAGAGTGCTGCCCTGCTACACCAGTATCCTGAGGGCGTGAAGTGTCGAGCATTCTTGACAACACTCTCTGGATTCGCTCAATGATGGTTCAGTCAGATACCCAACGGGTTGATCTCCAGCTTTGAGGAGCTTAGGGGGACATTCCTCTAGCACTTCGCTAGCAGCCGAAGGCATCACAAGACAAACATCAACCTGTTTTCCTTGAAGCAGGGTCCGAAGGAATCGCTCTGGGCCTACATTAAGAGATTCGATGGGGTGGCCCTGGACGTGCCAATGGCCGCCCCGAAAGTTTTGATTAGCACTTTCTCCCAAGGACTGCAAGAGGGAGACTTCTTTCGCTCGCTTATCCGGAAGCCCCCCAAAGACTTTGACAACCTATTAGGAAAGGTCGTCAAATACATCAATGTGGAAGAAGGACAGGCTGCACGGAAGAAGGAGCCGGTCAGTGCACCCCTCCCGACTACCGTGTGGTCCAACCAACCGTCGGGCAGGCCCATTCGCAACCCCCGGGGGTCCGCTGAATAAACCAGAGCAGAGCATCGGCAAGTGCAGCAAGTAGCTCACGCTAGAGGCCCTACTGCACATTCCATCACAGCCACACCCCACGACACGGAAGAGTGTCTTCAGTTCGGACGGGGTCGAGCTCCCCAGACTGCCACCCAGAGACGAAGAAGGCAAGCCTCCCCCGGGCCAAGCCCGGGTCGACAAGGTCAAAACACCCCCTTAGCCAACGGAGGACTCGAACGAGAGCCTCCGCTCGCTCGCGGCTTGTTTTCAGAGCAAGTCGAGATAGAAGAGTAGCAGGCCAACCGGCAAAACGTCATTCGAGGAGGAGTACACATGATTTCAGGGGGACTAGCCCAGAGAAACTCTCGCCAAACAGGCTGCTAAAGAAAGGTGTACTCTGTAATCTCACGGGAATAGTGGAAGATGCAGGATCGTTTGTGTCCGCTAGAAGGGGTGAATAGCGATTTCCGAATCTTTCTTGTACCTGCGTTGTTAGTTGCACAACGGAAACAATAAGAATAAAAACAAACAACGCTAACAAACCGATTTTACTTGGTATCCACCCCGGCCGGGTGACTAATCTAAGAATCCGTCGGTGGATCAATCCCCGTATAACCTCCGGTTAGCTCTCGTCGCACCTTATGGGTGGAGAAACCTCGCCACAGCACCAAGCAAACCTCTGAGCACAAAAACTACTATCTTGCCTTTAACCTAGACAAGATTCGTCAAGAATCTCAGCCACCACGAAGTCCTCTTTAAATAGGACTCGGGCTAAAAACCTCGTCACTAGTCGACTGCCAATTTACCAATCGACTGGTCTAGCCTTAATTGTTAGCCAACGGCTAGCCCAACGGCTAGTTTTCAAGGTTACCAGCCGACTGTCATTTTATCAGTCGACTGGTTGATAAGTATCATTTTATTGATTATTTTAGTTGCTAAAATACATGTTTGACCCATGTTTTACTTGCTTAATTTTGAATTTACCCTAGGTTTTAGAACTAACTGTTATTTTGGACTTAATTGTAAATTTGTACATATTTGGATTATTTGGCCACTAAATTTTTTATCTATTTTTGTAGGCATGAAAAGTTCATGGACCTAGGGCATACTGGGTCAAACTTGAGTCGGAAGTGGACCCGGATCGAGTTATCAAGCTTCCGATTAATCTGGGTCGTCCGATTCAAAAGCGGCTAGATCTGAGCCATCTGGGTCCATCTAAGGCAATCCGAGCTAGGGTTAGGGTTGATCAAGCATCTGGATCAAGATCTGAGACTTTCATCCTAATCAGAGATCATCCAACCGTTGGATCAAGCTCGGAGGGGTCTAGACTGTCCATTCAAAGATTAGGTTGATCTGGACCATCCGTTGTAAATCTGGAGGATTCGAGCTACCACGAGGCAGATCCTGACCCTTGATCAACATCATCAAAATTTGGGCCAGATCGAATGAAGATCAGCCGTTGGATTTCCTCAAATTAATCTGGGTCGTTCATTTCTAATTACTTAAGGAAAATTTTGTCACACTTCTCCTCGTTGCGTCTTCGCCAAGTCTTCGCCGCAGCTACCTTCTTCGCGTGCTCTTCATCTCATTTCAAGTTTTCTTCAATCCATTGGCGCGACCACTCGATTTCCTTGCTTAGATCATGTGCTAGGTCATTGGGAAGGCCATCAGTGAAGTTTCCAGATCAGAATTGATCAAGAGACAGCGCTGTTGAGAGGTTTCCGCAGTTCTGTCCATTTGCTACCTTCGGATCGGCTGTGCTCAACTTCCTTCCACCTGAGCTATCTAGAGGGGTTCCCTAGATTGCTTGGATCATCATCAACTCACCTTCGCACGCAGACGCAGCCGAATTGAAGATTTCGAATGGAAAAATTCAGAATGAAGCAAGCTGAGCTGTTTTCAATCGCAGATGGAGTTTTCCCAATGGTTTGCTGAGCTTACGGGTCCGAGGCTCTCCCTTGCGTGACGAACAAGGAGTACCTGAGCTTGGGAAGGGATCGAGGAGTAGTTTCTTTAGTTAAATTTCTGTTTCTGCAGTAGTTGTAATTTCTGCCGCAACGTTCTGTTTCTGCAATTTCTGTATCAGCTGTTGAGTTTGTTTCTTGAATTGTTTAGCTTAATTAGGTTTTAAATCTTCAAGTTAAGTAGTTTAGTGAACTTGTTAGTGATCAATCGAACTTAATTTCAGTTTATTTCTCTGATAATTGCTTGCGTGCCAATTCCAGCTAGCGTGCCAAGTTCATTTCTGCATTATCAAATTTATTTCTGCCTTCTAGACTTTTGTTTCTGCATTCTAGATTTCAGCATATCAAAAAGACCTTGTTTGGTGAATCATTGCCTCAGACTTCCTCCTGATTGAATTAATTTTGCATTTGCTTTGTAGATGAATTTCTGCACGTGCTTGTTCTGAATTTTCAGTTTCGATTCTGTCTTTCTTTTCTTTGCTTCAGTTTGTGTCTGAATTGATAGTTTATTTCTGAAACTCTAGGTTCACTACTCCTTAAGCTAGTTTCGATCAGTTGTTCCCAGCTATTCAGTCTTGAATTTGCATCCAATTAGTTGTCCCATTTCAATTCTGCTCATCTACTGAATTTCTGCACATTCATTTTAGTTTTCGGTTTGTTTATCTGACTTGGACAGTTTGGAGTTGATTTTCTTCATTCGAACCTGCAATTTCCTTTATTGCTACTTTGATTCCCATATTGAGTTGCATTCAGAGTTATTTTTTTGAAGTGTAGCGATAGCTTTGGTACTTAGTTCCCACCTTTGGCACATAGATTTTTACCTTCTTCCTTGGTATCAAGTTTGTATCAACTTCTTCACCTTGTATCAAGAGAGGTGTTGGTATTAATTGGTACCAAGTTAAAAGCAGTTTTTAGTGAGCCTTTGTGTTTGAAATTAGTTAGGGGTTCCATTCGAATATTTTTGACTTTCTTTGCATTGGTTGGCTCCCCAAAATCATAGCTAGTTTGAGTTGGATTGTTTATAGTTAATTTCTGAATTTCGTAGTGAGTAATTGTGCTAAGTTGTTGTTTCCGAAAACTTCCATCACAGCCTCTATTTCTTTGCATCATCATTTATTGTGCATTTGAATTTAGATTTGCTTTTCCAAACTTTAGTTAAATCCTCTAGCTTGATTCGGTTTCCATTGGTTGAATTATCACTTGCCATCATTTGTTTAGTTATTAGTTAAGTTTCTTTCTTTCCATTGCATTTTCACTTTTATTTGCAATCCAAACCCAAATCACATTCGAAACCCAAAATCCACAAACGACACATAAATACAAGCTCGAATCAAACACTCTCAACTAGTCCTTAGGAAAAATACGACCTGTGGCCCCTTTACTACGTTTTCATATTTTGATTGCAAAAAGGGTTTCCAGCTTTTCATATAAATATCTAAATTTGAGACCCACACATTCGTGACAGTCTATTTTGGGTCCATCAAATTTTTGGCGCCGTTGCCGGGGAACTACTAGTTGATTTGTTTGATTTTTGCTTGTGCACTTATTCCACATCCTTCTTGATTTATTTTTGTGCTTATTGCTATATCTGATGATTTGATTTTACTTGTTTGATCTTTTATCTACTTTTACTGCGATTTGTTTTGGTTTTATGACCAGGTCTACAGGTGGTGATTTTGAAGAATTTGACCCTGAGATTGAGAGGACTTTTAGAGCCAGGAGGAACCAAGGCATTCTTTCAGAGACTTCAGATATTCCTCCTATTTAGATTATTCCCACTCACTCAGGCAGTATCATGGCAGACCACCAAAAGACTATGAAGGAACTCGCAGCACCAGATGCTTCATTTCAGTACTCCAGCATTGCTTATCCAGAGCTGGCTGGAGATTTTGAGCTCAGATCTGGACTCATCCATTTGCTGCCCAAGTTTGAAGGATTATCTGGAGAGGATCCAAATAGACACCTGCACGAATTCCATGTTGTATGCTCTACTATGAAGCCTCAGGGCATTTCTGAAGAAGATATCAAGCTGAGAGCTTTCCCCTTTACACTGACAGGAGCAGCAAAAGATTGGTTTCTACTACTTACCCACTGGGCACGTGTCTAGTTGGATCTCTATGAAGAAAGTATTTTTGGAAAAATATTTCCCAGCCTCCAGAACAGTAATAATTAGAAAAAGCATCTGTGGCATTCAGCAAGTGGTGGGTGAGACGCTCTATGATTACTGGGAGAGATTCAATAAATTATGTTCAAGTTGCCCCCAGCATCAGATCAGTGAGCAGCTTCTGATTCAGTATTTTTATGATAGATTGCTGCAGATGGACAGAATTATGATAGATGCTGCAGCGGGAGGAGCCCTAGTGAATAAAACGCCAGATCAAGCTAGGGAGCTCATTTCTAATATGGCTGAGAACTCACAACAATTTGGAAGCAGAGCATTCACCACCAGAGGAGTGGGTGAAGTTCAGGTGGTTTCTAATTATCAGAAAGAGATAAGGAATTCATTGGCAGAGATCACATCATTTATTAAGCAATTGAATGTTAATAATGCAAATCAAGGTTCAAATCTTTCAGCAACTCCACAACCTAATCAAGTGATAGGGGTATGCAGTATCTGCTCTAGTCAAGAGCACAACTCAGATTCATGTCCTACCCTCCAACAAGACGAGACAGTAGCAGCATTGGTTAGAGGACAATATCAAGCAAGAAACAACCCTTACTCCTATACTTATAACCCCGGTTGGAGGGATCATCCAAATTTGAGGTACGGGAACTCTTTCTACCAACAGAACCCTCAGCAACCACAATTCCAGCAAACATCACAGCAGCCCCAGCAAATTCAGAATAATCAGCAAGTTTTTCAGCCGTTGAACCAAAATTTTCAGCCTCCATTTCAGCCTAATTTCCAGCAAACTCAGCAGCAATATCATCCCCAATTTCAGCCATTTCAACCTCAATTCCAGCCATATCAGCAAGGGCAGCAAGGTTGTCAATCGTTTCAAATATTTCCGCCTCAAAACCAACCATTTTTCCAGCCCTCACAGCCCTATAATCAGAATTTCCAGCCTTACAACCAAGGGTTTCAGCCTATGCAAAATCAGCCCTCACAACAGAATTTTTCATTTCAAAATCAGAACTTTCAAGGATACAACTCTCAGCAAGGTTTCCAAGCATGTCAGCCCTCTAATCAGCCCTATCAACAGCCAACTCAGCCCTCTTATCAGCCTCAATTCCAACCGCAGTAGGGTAATGTTTTTCAGCCTACTACTTCATCGTTTCAGGGACCATCCAAACCCTATGCTAACCAAGGGGGCTATGGGAGTTCTAGTGGAGGAAATGTGCCCCAACAGAGGGTTGAAGAAATGTTTCAACAAATGTTCCAACAACAACAAGCTTGGCAACAACAACAACAACATCAAAACCTTGAGAGGCAAATGGGACAATTGGCTAGTGGGATTAATCAAAGTCAAGCTCAAGGATCAAGTCAACTACCTTCCCAAACTGTTTCTAATCCTAAAGGAAATGTGAGTGCTATTTATTTGAGGAGTGGGAAAGTTACATCATCTCAAAATGGTCCAAGAGCTGAAATTTCAGGAAACCGGACAGCACCTTCAATTCCAGCCCAAAACAGCCCTGAAACAACTTCAAATTCAGCTGATTCCACCCCTAGCCCGTTCCCAACTCCTTCCTCAAGTAATCCTCCAATTTTGGTGGAAAACGGAGAAGAAATCAGTGCCGAGGCCGATTTTACAGCCACCACACCGCAAGGAACAGCCACTGAAAATTCAGCCTCTCCACTTCCGGCCAAAGAAAATGAATTTAGGGTTCCCTTACCTTTTCCACAGCGGAGAACACAAGCCAAAAGACAAGTGGAGGAGGAGAAGGCCAAGGAGTACAATGAACTGGTAAAACTTTTTAGTAAAGTAGAGATTAATGTACCTTTGCTGACTATGATAAAACAGATTCCTAAGTATGCCAAATTTTTGAAAGATCTTTGTGTTCATAAGAAAAAGCTTAAGGAAAATGAGTTGGTCAGCTTAGGGAAGAATGTTTCATCGCTCATCCATGCCATACCTAAAAAAATGTGAAGACCCTGGGATGTTTACTGTATCTTGTGAGATAGGGAGCACCACATTCCACGTTGCCATGCTTGATTTAGGAGCTTCAATTAATGTGATGCCCAGGTCAGTCTTCCAGATGCTTGGCATAGGCCCTTTACAGCCCACTGGTGTGGTGATACAGCTAGCAGACAGGAGCCAGACCCACCCAGCAGGTATGATTGAAGATGTTTTGGTGAAGGTAAAGGAGCTAATATTTCCTGCAGATTTTTATATCTTGGATATGGAGGGAGATTATCTTGCACACCATTCTCCACTTATTTTAGGAAGACCATTTCTGAAGACTGCTAGAACCAAAATTGATGTATATGCTGGTACACTTTCCATGGAGATCGGAGACACGGTGGTTCAGTTTAGCCTTTTCGATGCTATGAAGCATCCGAGAGATGATCACTCCATAATGAGCATGGATATTCTTGATGAGCTGGAGCAGACAGAGTTAGAGGCTGGGGGATTTTTACCTGATTTTTCTGGAGGAGCTATTCATTCAGAGGAGGCTGAGAGAGTACTTACTGCTGAGACTGAGGATTTCTCAGAAGATTTTTTAGACACATTTCCAGCTAGAGAGGTTTTTCTAGGTGTAGGGGATTGTACAGAGCCCCAAGGATCACCTATTTCTGTTGAGATTCAAAGTGTAGGGGATTGCACAGAGCCCCAAGGATCACTTATTCCAGTTGAGTACCTACTAGAACTTGAACCTGATATGGAACCTGTACTTGACCAGGAGGAAACTATGGACACATCTATTATTGTGGAACCTCCAGGTATTTTTCAGCACGATCAGGTAAGAATTTCTTTTATTTTTTTGGAAACATCAAGAGAGGTACCAAAAGTTGATTTTATTGGCTGCGATACAATTCTTGATATATCATGTGTGGGAAATAATTGTGAAAATTTCATTGAAGTATCCAAAATAGATTTCATTGATTATGATAAGTGTCTTGATGCATCTTGGGTAGATATTCATTGTAAAAAATTCTTTGAGGTGCCAAAAATTAATTTTATTGGATGTGATGCATTTTTGGATACATTTTATGTAGAGATTGATGATATTACACTTCTGTCTTGCCCTGTAAGCATGAGAATGGTTTTACATGGTTTTGCAGGATCACAAAGATTTCTGGAGTGGGTGCTTCATCTGAACAGACTCAAACCTCCTGGAAGGTGTTCCAAAAAGAATAAAGAGGGAGTAGACTTTACTTTAATTCAAAACACTTTACCTCTTAAATGGGTCTTGTATCTAAATAACCTTCGGCCACCTGAACAGATTGCTGTAAAGTTCAAGTGTGGGGGAGTCCTAATTCTCTCAGCCACCCAGACGCCTCCACTACCACGATGGAGGTTACTTCTGGATCGACTCCGTCCACCAAAAATAAAATGGAGTTTGATCTTTCTTACCTTTTCCGTTATTGCATGTTTTCACTTTTAAAATGAGTTCTTGCTAATAAATACGTGAGTAGAGTAACATGAATAAAAGTCATTGTAAATATCATGTCTTTTCTTTTTGCACTTTTTCTTGCATGACTAGGAATAAATGTATCCCTTAGGTTATCTCCACAGCAATTTAGAGCCTTTTGAAAATAAATTAAATTTGGTTGTTAAAACTTAGGGTTTGAGCTAATGGATGAAATCTTGGATGCTTGAGTACTACTTTGCTTTAGATTCTTAATTGAGGACTTGAGATGAATTATTTTTGTCTAGTGAGGCTTAGCCTTATTTTTTGTGACACATACATGTGATTGAACTCTAGAACTTGCTTAGGTTCTTTCAAAATCATAATTCAATGATTGGATCACATTTATAGAAATAAATCATTTTGCTTCTCATCTCATATCAATTTTCGTAAATTTCCCTTGTATTATTTCATTTTTCTTACATTCCCTACCTAATCTCACTTTTTCTATGGATTTGTTTGCTTGGGATGTTTCTTAATGCTACCTTGCCCGAGACGGACAAAGATTTAAGTGTGGCGGAGTGATTAGTGTTTTGGAAAAGTTTTGTATGAAGAAGGCATTTTGATCCAAAAAGAAAAAAAAATTGCAATGGAAGGATGGAAACAATTACAATTTGAGTGAGTTTGAATTCCAAGAAGAAGTGGTTGAGTATGGAAGCAATTGAGGCATTTAGAATTCTCATCATCCTTTGAAGACCCACACGAAAAAAAAAAGAGACAGAATCTGCAATGAAGAAAGGAAATGGCACACAAATGAGAGAAGAAAAAAAACAGAGAAAAGAAGTTTGTGCCAAAGAGAATAAAAAATCTGCCACTTTGGATCAGAAATGATGTGGATCAGGAATTGGGAGGTCTGAGTTGGGAAGTCAAGATCAGCAACACCTTGTAAAGTCCGAGTTGAAGCTGAGAAAAAGTCTGAATTCTGTGCAGGAATTTGTGCCAAAAATAGTTGTGCAGATCAGTGATGGAAGTGAGCTGAAATGATACAAGCTGAACTGTTTTGAATTGAAACAAATGCAAGGGCTGACAAGGATTAAGAACAAAACTCTTTACCAGTTAGCAGAAATTTTGGAGATCAGAAATGTTGAGAGTGTAAGCTAGAAATGCAGCTAGAAAAGGAAAAGTTAGATGGAATGCTAGTGAGGCAGAATTGTGTCAAGTTGAAGCTGAAATTAGTTTTTTCCGAAGCTGTGAATCAAGGAATGGAGCACATGAATGTAGTGAAAGGAAAGGAAATGAAAGAAATGTGTTGATCAATGTGCAGTGAAGGCAATTCCGAAATGCAGTGAAGGCAAGGGGCTGAAATTCAATGTGCTGATTTGAATTTTTGAGTGGAACACTTAAGGCTTCCACTATCATTTGATGCAAGCACTCTTGATGTTAATTGTTGGAAAAATCAGAGACTTGAACTGAATCTATCGTGGATGTTGGACTTAGAAACAGAAAAAAAAAAAAAAAAAGAGGAAGTGAAAGTAGTGTGCCAACTTGGAAGGATATGTATCAAGAGTGAGTTACAAGGGTTGTTGAGTGAAAATTTTATGTTGAGTATCTATTTTACTTGATATCATATGTTCGCTGATACAAATCTGATCCAATATGCTCCATTAGAAGACTTGAAAAAAAAGGAAGAAAAACAGTTCGAAAAAAAAGAGAAGAAGAGAAGAGAAGGAAGAAGCAAAATGGCACAAAAATAGGAATTTTGGCTCCATGAGATCAGTGAAGGTAATATCATCCAAACCCAAGTCTTGCATCACTACTATCCCGACTGTACTAGAGAGAAAGAAAGAAAAAAAAAGGTAAGAGAAAAGAGAAGGAAGCAATTGGCACACAAATAAGGGTTTTGGCACAATGACACCAACAAAGTTTTATTCATCCCAATCAAAGGCATTGTTCAAGATTTACTCCACCACACTTTTGACTTCACTAGAGGACTGACAAGAGGGGCAAAGCACATTGGAAACATTCTTGAGCACTCAAGTCTTCCACTCCATCAATTGTCTATTTCCTATATTTTTACTCCATTTCTTACCATTCTCTATGTTTTTCACTTGTTTTTGTAGATGTTGATCCTAATCATGAATAATGGTAGAGAATAGATAACAAGCAAGCCTATGGTAGTGCAAGAAGTATATGTATTTGAGTGAGCTCCACTTCCATCATCAACTTAGAACTTAAGGAGAGAGCCACCAAAATTTTCTTTGAAAGGCTAGTGAGTTAAATTCATCTCAATGACTCATAAGTTGTTGATTTAAGGACGAGATACTAATCCATAGAGCTTAGATTTTTGAGAATTGACAACTTTAGGTAATTTCTTTTCATTTGCTTCTAATTATGCTTAAGAAAATCTAGGGATACATACTTAGTGGTTTCGCGAGACGCTCAAGCTTAAGTGTGGGGGAGTTGATAAGTATCATTTTATTGATTATTTTAGTTGCTAAAATCCATGTTTGACCCATGTTTTACTTGCTTAATTTTGAATTTACCCTAGGTTTTAGAACTTACTGTTATTTTGGACTTAATTGTAAATTTGTACATATTTGGATTATTTGGCCACTAAATTTTTGATCTATTTTTGTAGGCATGAAAAGTTCATGGACCTAGGGCATACTGGGTCAAACTTGAGTCGGAAGTGGACCCGGATCGAGTTATCAAGCTTCCGATTAATCTGGGCCGTCCGATTCAAAAGCGGCTAGATCTGAGCAATCTGGGTCCATCTAAGGCAATCCGAGCTAGGGTTAGGGTTGATCAAGCATCTGGATCAAGATCTGAGACTTTCATCCTAATCAGAGATCATCCAACCGTTGGATCAAGCTCGGAGGGGTCTAGACTGTCCATTCAAAGATTAGGTTGATCTGGACCATCCGTTGTAAATCTGGAGGATTCGAGCTACCACGAGGCAGATCCTGACCCTTGATCAACATCATCAAAATTTGGGCCAGATCGAATGAAGATCAGCCGTTGGATTTCCTCAAATTAATCTGGGTCGTTCATTTCTAATTACTTAAGGAAAATTTCGCCACACTTCTCCTCGTCGCGTCTTCACCAAGTCTTCGCCGCAGCTACCTTCTTCGCGTGCTCTTCATCTCATTTCAAGTTTTCTTCAATCCATTGGCGCGACCACTCGATTTCCTTGCTTAGATCATGTGCTAGGTCATTGGGAAGGCCATCAGTGAAGTTTCCAGATCAGAATTGCTCAAGAGACAGCGCTGTTGAGAGGTTTTCGCAGTTCTGTCCATTTGCTACCTTCGGATCGGCTGTGCTCAAATTCCTTCCACCTGAGCTATCTAGAGGGGTTCCCTAGATTGCTTGGATCATCATCAACTCACCTTCTCACGCAGACGCAGCCGAATTGAAGATTTCGAATGGAAAAATTCAGAGTGAAGCAAGCTGAGCTGTTTTCAATCGCAGATGGAGTTTTCCCAATGGTTTGCTGAGCTTACGGGTCCGAGGCTCTCCCTTGCGTGACGAACAAGGAGTACCTGAGCTTGGGAAGGGATCGAGGAGTAGTTTCTTTAGTTAAATTTCTGTTTCTGCAGTAGTTGTAAATTTCTGCCGCAACGTTCTGTTTCTGCAATTTCTGTATCAGCTGTTGAGTCTGTTTCTTGAATAGTTTAGCTTAATTAGGTTTTAAATCTTCAAGTTAAGTAGTTTAGTGAACTTGTTAGTGATCAATCGAACTTAATTTCAGTTTATTTCTCTGATAATTGCTTGCGTGCCAATTCCAGCTAGCGTGCCAAGTTCATTTCTGCATTATCAAATTTATTTCTGCCTTCTAGACTTTTGTTTCTGCATTCTAGATTTCAGCATATCAAAAAGACCTTGTTTGGTGAATCATTGCCTCAGACTTCCTCCTGATTGAATTAATTTTGCATTTGCTTTGTAGATGAATTTCTGCACGTGCTTGTTCTGAATTTTCAGTTTCGATTCTGTCTTTCTTTTCTTTGCTTCAGTTTGTGTCTGAATTGATAGTTTATTTCTGAAACTCTAGGTTCACTACTCCTTAAGCTAGTTTCGATCAGTTGTTCCCAGCTATTCAGTCTTGAATTTGCATCCAATTAGTTGTCCCATTTCAATTCTGCTCATCTGCTGAATTTCTGCACATTCATTTTAGTTTTCGGTTTGTTTATCTGACTTGGACAGTTTGGAGTTGATTTTCTTCATTCGAACCTGCAATTTCCTTTATTGCTACTTTGATTCCCATATTGAGTTGCATTCAGAGTTATTTTTTTGAAGTGTAGCGATAGCTTTGGTACTTAGTTCCCACCTTTGGCACATAGATTTTTACCTTCTTCCTTGGTATCAAGTTTGTATCAACTTCTTCACCTTGTATCAAGAGAGGTGTTGGTATTAATTGGTACCAAGTTAAAAGCAGTTTTTAGTGAGCCTTTGTGTTTGAAATTAGTTGGGGGTTCCATTCGAATATTTTTGACTTTCTTTGCATTGGTTGGCTCCCCAAAATCATAGCTAGTTTGAGTTGGATTGTTTATAGTTAATTTCTGAATTTCGTAGTGAGTAATTGTGCTAAGTTGTTGTTTCCGAAAACTTCCATCACAGCCTCTATTTCTTTGCATCATCATTTATTGTGCATTTGAATTTAGATTTGCTTTTCCAAACTTTAGTTAAATCCTCTAGCTTGATTCGGTTTCCATTGGTTGAATTATCACTTGCCATCATTTGTTTAGTTATTAGTTAAGTTTCTTTCTTTCCATTGCATTTTCACTTTTATTTGCAATCCAAACCCAAATCACATTCGAAACCCAAAATCCACAAACGACACATAAATACAAGCTCGAATCAAACACTCTCAACTAGTCCTTAGGAAAAATACGACCTGTGGCCCCTTTACTACGTTTTCATATTTTGATTACAAAAAGGGTTTCCAGCTTTTCATATAAATATCTAAATTTGAGACCCACACATTCGTGACAGTCTATTTTGGGTCCATCAAATTTTTGGCGCCGTTGCCGGGGAACTACTAGTTGATTTGTTTGATTTTTGCTTGTGCACTTATTCCACATCCTTCTTGATTTATTTTTGTGCTTATTGCTATATCTGATGATTTGATTTTACTTGTTTGATCTTTTATCTACTTTTACTGCGATTTGTTTTGGTTTTATGACCAGGTCTACAGGTGGTGATTTTGAAGAATTTGACCCTGAGATTGAGAGGACTTTTAGAGCCAGGAGGAACCAAGGCATTCTTTCAGAGACTTCAGATATTCCTCCTATTTAGATTATTCCCACTCACTCAGGCAGTATCATGACAGACCACCAAAAGACTATGAAGGAACTCGCAGCACCAGATGCTTCATTTCAGTACTCCAGCATTGCTTATCCAGAGCTGGCTGGAGATTTTGAGCTCAGATCTGGACTCATCCATTTGCTGCCCAAGTTTGAAGGATTATCTGGAGAGGATCCAAATAGACACCTGCACGAATTCCATGTTGTATGCTCTACTATGAAGCCTCAGGGCATTTCTGAAGAAGATATCAAGCTGAGAGCTTTCCCCTTTACACTGACAGGAGCAGCAAAAGATTGGTTCTACTACTTACCCACTGGGCACGTGTCTAGTTGGATCTCTATGAAGAAAGTATTTTTGGAAAAATATTTCCCAGCCTCCAGAACAGTAATAATTAGAAAAAGCATCTGTGGCATTCAGCAAGTGGTGGGTGAGACGCTCTATGATTACTGGGAGAGATTCAATAAATTATGTTCAAGTTGCCCCCAGCATCAGATCAGTGAGCAGCTTCTGATTCAGTATTTTTATGATAGATTGCTGCAGATGGACAGAATTATGATAGATGCTGCAGCGGGAGGAGCCCTAGTGAATAAAACGCCAGATCAAGCTAGGGAGCTCATTTCTAATATGGCTGAGAACTCACAACAATTTGGAAGCAGAGCATTCACCACCAGAGGAGTGGGTGAAGTTCAGGTGGTTTCTAATTATCAGAAAGAGATAAGGAATTCATTGGCAGAGATCACATCATTTATTAAGCAATTGAATGTTAATAATGCAAATCAAGGTTCAAATCTTTCAGCAACTCCACAACCTAATCAAGTGATAGGGGTATGCAGTATCTGCTCTAGTCAAGAGCACAACTCAGATTCATGTCCTACCCTCCAACAAGACGAGACAGTAGCAGCATTGGTTAGAGGACAATATCAAGCAAGAAACAACCCTTACTCCTATACTTATAACCCCGGTTGGAGGGATCATCCAAATTTGAGGTACGGGAACTCTTTCTACCAACAGAACCCTCAGCAACCACAATTCTAGCAAACATCACAGCAGCCCCAGCAAACTCAGAATAATCAGCAAGTTTTTCAGCCGTTGAACCAAAATTTTCAGCCTCCATTTCAGCCTAATTTCCAGCAAACTCAGCAGCAATATCATCCCCAATTTCAGCCATTTCAACCTCAATTCCAGCCATATCAGCAAGGGCAGCAAGGTTGTCAATCGTTTCAAATATTTCCGCCTCAAAACCAACCATTTTTCCAGCCCTCACAGCCCTATAATCAGAATTTCCAGCCTTACAACCAAGGGTTTCAGCCTATGCAAAATCAGCCCTCACAACAGAATTTTTCATTTCAAAATCAGAACTTTCAAGGATACAACTCTCAGCAAGGTTTCCAAGCATGTCAGCCCTCTAATCAGCCCTATCAACAGCCAACTCAGCCCTCTTATCAGCCTCAATTCCAACCGCAGTAGGGTAATGTTTTTCAGCCTACTACTTCATCGTTTCAGGGACCATCCAAACCCTATGCTAACCAAGGGGCTATGGGAGTTCTAGTGGAGGAAATGTGCCCCAACAGAGGGTTGAAGAAATGTTTCAACAAATGTTCCAACAACAACAAGCTTGGCAACAACAACAACAACATCAAAACCTTGAGAGGCAAATGGGACAATTGGCTAGTGGG
Source organism: Boesenbergia rotunda (assembly GCA_024364735.1). NCBI lineage: Eukaryota > Viridiplantae > Streptophyta > Magnoliopsida > Zingiberales > Zingiberaceae > Boesenbergia > Boesenbergia rotunda. The sequence goes on from JAGFNQ010001511.1 coordinate 52,364, forward strand.
ATTAATCAAAGTCAAGCTCAAGGATCAAGTCAACTACCTTCCCAAACTGTTTCTAATCCTAAAGGAAATGTGAGTGCTATTTATTTGAGGAGTGGGAAAGTTACATCATCTCAAAATGGTCCAAGAGCTGAAATTTCAGGAAACCGGACAGCACCTTCAATTCCAGCCCAAAACAGCCCTGAAACAACTTCAAATTCAGCTGATTCCACCCCTAGCCCGTTCCCAACTCCTTCCTCAAGTAATCCTCCAATTTTGGTGGAAAACGGAGAAGAAATCAGTGCCGAGGCCGATTTTACAGCCACCACACCGCAAGGAACAGCCACTGAAAATTCAGCCTCTCCACTTCCGGCCAAAGAAAATGAATTTAGGGTTCCCTTACCTTTTCCACAGCGGAGAACACAAGCCAAAAGACAAGTGGAGGAGGAGAAGGCCAAGGAGTACAATGAACTGGTAAAACTTTTTAGTAAAGTAGAGATTAATGTACCTTTGCTGACTATGATAAAACAGATTCCTAAGTATGCCAAATTTTTGAAAGATCTTTGTGTTCATAAGAAAAAGCTTAAGGAAAATGAGTTGGTCAGCTTAGGGAAGAATGTTTCATCGCTCATCCATGCCATACCTAAAAAATGTGAAGACCCTGGGATGTTTACTGTATCTTGTGAGATAGGGAGCACCACATTCCACGTTGCCATGCTTGATTTAGGAGCTTCAATTAATGTGATGCCCAGGTCAGTCTTCCAGATGCTTGGCATAGGCCCTTTACAGCCCACTGGTGTGGTGATACAGCTAGCAGACAGGAGCCAGACCCACCCAGCAGGTATGATTGAAGATGTTTTGGTGAAGGTAAAGGAGCTAATATTTCCTGCAGATTTTTATATCTTGGATATGGAGGGAGATTATCTTGCACACCATTCTCCACTTATTTTAGGAAGACCATTTCTGAAGACTGCTAGAACCAAAATTGATGTATATGCTGGTACACTTTCCATGGAGATCGGAGACACGGTGGTTCAGTTTAGCCTTTTCGATGCTATGAAGCATCCGAGAGATGATCACTCCATAATGAGCATGGATATTCTTGATGAGCTGGAGCAGACAGAGTTAGAGGCTGGGGGATTTTTACCTGATTTTTCTGGAGGAGCTATTCATTCAGAGGAGGCTGAGAGAGTACTTACTGCTGAGACTGAGGATTTCTCAGAAGATTTTTCAGACACATTTCCAGCTAGAGAGGTTTTTCTAGGTGTAGGGGATTGTACAGAGCCCCAAGGATCACCTATTTCTGTTGAGATTCAAAGTATAGGGGATTGCACAGAGCCCCAAGGATCACTTATTCCAGTTGAGTACCTACTAGAACTTGAACCTGATATGGAACCTGTACTTGACCAGGAGGAAACTATGGACACATCTATTATTGTGGAACCTCCAGGTATTTTTCAGCACGATCAGGTAAGAATTTCTTTTATTTTTTTGGAAACATCAAGAGAGGTACCAAAAGTTGATTTTATTGGCTGCGATACAATTCTTGATATATCATGTGTGGGAAATAATTGTGAAAATTTCATTGAAGTATCCAAAATAGATTTCATTGATTATGATAAGTGTCTTGATGCATCTTGGGTAGATATTCATTGTAAAAAATTCTTTGAGGTGCCAAAAATTAATTTTATTGGATGTGATGCATTTTTGGATATATTTTATGTAGAGATTGATGATATTACACTTCTGTCTTGCCCTGTAAGCATGAGAATGGTTTTACATGGTTTTGCAGGGTCACAAAGATTTCTGGAGTGGGTGCTTCATCTGAACAGACTCAAACCTCCTGGAAGGTGTTCCAAAAAGAATAAAGAGGGAGTAGACTTTACTTTAATTCAAAACACTTTACCTCTTAAATGGGTCTTGTATCTAAATAACCTTCGGCCACCTGAACAGATTGCTGTAAAGTTCAAGTGTGGGGGAGTCCTAATTCTCTCAGCCACCCAGACGCCTCCACTACCACGATGGAGGTTACTTCTGGATCGACTCCGTCCACCAAAAATAAAATGGAGTTTGATCTTTCTTACCTTTTCCGTTATTGCATGTTTTCACTTTTAAAATGAGTTCTTGCTAATAAATACGTGAGTAGAGTAACATGAATAAAAGTCATTGTAAATATCATGTCTTTTCTTTTTGCACTTTTTCTTGCATGACCAGGAATAAATGTATCCCTTAGGTTATCTCCATAGCAATTTAGAGCCTTTTGAAAATAAATTAAATTTGGTTGTTAAAACTTAGGGTTTGAGCTAATGGATGAAATCTTGGATGCTTGAGTACTACTTTGCTTTAGATTCTTAATTGAGGACTTGAGATGAATTATTTTTGTCTAGTGAGGCTTAGCCTTATTTTTTGTGACACATACATGTGATTGAACTCTAGAACTTGCTTAGGTTCTTTCAAAATCATAATTCAATGATTGGATCACATTTATAGAAATAAATCATTTTGCTTCTCATCTCATATCAATTTTCGTAAATTTCCCTTGTATTATTTCATTTTTCTTACATTCCCTACCTAATCTCACTTTTTCTATGGATTTGTTTGCTTGGGATGTTTCTTAATGCTACCTTGCCCGAGACGGACAAAGATTTAAGTGTGGCGGAGTGATTAGTGTTTTGGAAAAGTTTTGTATGAAGAAGGCATTTTGATCCAAAAAGAAAAAAAAAATTGCAATGGAAGGATGGAAACAATTACAATTTGAGTGAGATTGAATTCCAAGAAGGAGTGGTTGAGTATGGAAGCAATTGAGGCATTTAGAATTCTCATCATCCTTTGAAGACCCACACGAAAAAAAAAGAGACAGAATCTGCAATGAAGAAAGGAAATGGCACACAAATGAGAGAAGAAAAAAAACAGAGAAAAGAAGTTTGTGCCAAAGAGAATAAAAAATCTGCCACTTTGGATCAGAAATGATGTGGATCAGGAATTGGGAGGTCTGAGTTGGGAAGTCAAGATCAGCAACACCTTGTAAAGTCCGAGTTGAAGCTGAGAAAAAGTCTGAATTCTGTGCAGGAATTTGTGCCAAAAATAGTTGTGCAGATCAGTGATGGAAGTGAGCTGAAATGATACAAGCTGAACTGTTTTGAATTGAAACAAATGCAAGGGCTGACAAGGATTAAGAACAAAACTCTTTACCAGTTAGCAGAAATTTTGGAGATCAGAAATGTTGAGAGTGTAAGCTAGAAATGTAGCTAGAAAAGGAAAAGTTAGATGGAATGCTAGTGAGGCAGAATTGTGTCAAGTTGAAGCTGAAATTAGTTTTTTCCGAAGCTGTGAATCAAGGAATGGAGCACATGAATGTAGTGAAAGGAAAGGAAATGAAAGAAATGTGTTGATCAATGTGCAGTGAAGGCAATTCCGAAATGCAGTGAAGGCAAGGGGCTGAAATTCAATGTGCTGATTTGAATTTTTGAGTGGAACACTTAAGGCTTCCACTATCATTTGATGCAAGCACTCTTGATGTTAATTGTTGGAAAAATCAGAGACTTGAACTGAATCTATCGTGGATGTTGGACTTAAAAACAGAAAAAAAAAAAAAAGAGGAAGTGAAAGTAGTGTGCCAACTTGGAAGGATATGTATCAAGAGTGAGTTACAAGGGTTGTTGAGTGAAAATTTTATGTTGAGTATCTATTTTACTTGATATCATATGTTCGCTGATACAAATCTGATCCAATATGCTCCATTAGAAGACTTGAAAAAAAGGAAGAAAAACAGTTCGAAAAAAAAGAGAAGAAGAGAAGAGAAGGAAGAAGCAAAATGGCACAAAAATAGGAATTTTGGCTCCATGAGATCAGTGAAGGTAATATCATCCAAACCCAAGTCTTGCATCACTACTATCCCGACTGTACTAGAGAGAAAGAAAGAAAAAAAAAGGTAAGAGAAAAGAGAAGGAAGCAATTGGCACACAAATAAGGGTTTTGGCACAATGACACCAACAAAGTTTTATTCATCCCAATCAAAGGCATTGTTCAAGATTTACTCCACCACACTTTTGACTTCACTAGAGGACTGACAAGAGGGGCAAAGCACATTGGAAACATTCTTGAGCACTCAAGTCTTCCACTCCATCAATTGTCTATTTCCTATATTTTTACTCCATTTCTTACCATTCTCTATGTTTTTCACTTGTTTTTGTAGATGTTGATCCTAATCATGAATAATGGTAGAGAATAGATAACAAGCAAGCCTATGGTAGTGCAAGAAGTATATGTATTTGAGTGAGCTCCACTTCCATCATCAACTTAGAACTTAAGGAGAGAGCCACCAAAATTTTCTTTGAAAGGCTAGTGAGTTAAATTCATCTCAATGACTCATAAGTTGTTGATTTAAGGACGAGATACTAATCCATAGAGCTTAGATTTTTGAGAATTGACAACTTTAGGTAATTTCTTTTCATTTGCTTCTAATTATGCTTAAGAAAATCTAGGGATACATACTTAGTGGTTTCGCGAGACGCTCAAGCTTAAGTGTGGGGGAGTTGATAAGTACCATTTTGTTGATTATTTTGATTGCCAAAATCCATGTTTGACCCATGTTTTACTTGCTTAATTGTGAATTTACCCTAGGTTTTAGAACTTACTGTTATTTTGGACTTAATTGCAAATTTATACATATTTGGATTATTTGGCCACTAAATTTTTGATCTATTTTTGAAGGCATGAAAAGTTCATGGACCTAGGGCATACTGGGTCAAACATGAGTCGGAAGTGGACCCGGATCGAGTTATCAAGCTTCCGATTAATCTGGGCCGTCCGATTCAAAAGCGGCTAGATCTGAGCCATCTGGGTCCATCTAAGGCAATCCGAGCTAGGGTTAGGGTTGATCAAGCATCTGGATCAAGATCTGAGACTTTCATCCCAATCAGAGATCATCCAATTGTTGGATCAAGCTCGGAGGGCTCTAGACTGTCCATTCAAAGATTAGGTTGATCTGGACCATCCGTTGTAAATCTGGAGGATTCGAGCTACCACGAGGCAGATCCTGACCCTTGATCAACATCATCAAAATTTGGGCCAGATCGAATGAAGATCAGCCGTTGGATTTCCTCAAATTAATCTGGGTCGTTCATTTCTAATTACTTAAGGAAAATTTCGCCACACTTCTCCTCGTCGCGTCTTCACCAAGTCTTCGCCGCAGCTACCTTCTTCGCGTGCTCTTCATCTCATTTCAAGTTTTCTTCAATCCATTGGCGCGACCACTCGATTTCCTTGCTTAGATCATGTGCTAGGTCATTGGGAAGGCCATCAGTGAAGTTTCCAGATCAGAATTGCTCAAGAGACAGCGCTGTTGAGAGGTTTTCGCAGTTCTGTCCATTTGCTACCTTCGGATCGGCTGTGCTCAAATTCCTTCCACCTGAGCTATCTAGAGGGGTTCCCTAGATTGCTTGGATCATCATCAACTCACCTTCTCACGCAGACGCAGCCGAATTGAAGATTTCGAATGGAAAAATTCAGAGTGAAGCAAGCTGAGCTGTTTTCAATCGCAGATGGAGTTTTCCCAATGGTTTGCTGAGCTTACGGGTCCGAGGCTCTCCCTTGCGTGACGAACAAGGAGTACCTGAGCTTGGGAAGGGATCGAGGAGTAGTTTCTTTAGTTAAATTTCTGTTTCTGCAGTAGTTGTAAATTTCTGCCGCAACGTTCTGTTTCTGCAATTTCTGTATCAGCTGTTGAGTTTGTTTCTTGAATAGTTTAGCTTAATTAGGTTTTAAATCTTCAAGTTAAGTAGTTTAGTGAACTTGTTAGTGATCAATCGAACTTAATTTCAGTTTATTTCTCTGATAATTGCTTGCGTGCCAATTCCAGCTAGCGTGCCAAGTTCATTTCTGCATTATCAAATTTATTTCTGCCTTCTAGACTTTTGTTTCTGCATTCTAGATTTCAGCATATCAAAAAGACCTTGTTTGGTGAATCATTGCCTCAGACTTCCTCCTGATTGAATTAATTTTGCATTTGCTTTGTAGATGAATTTCTGCACGTGCTTGTTCTGAATTTTCAGTTTCGATTCTGTCTTTCTTTTCTTTGCTTCAGTTTGTGTCTGAATTGATAGTTTATTTCTGAAACTCTAGGTTCACTACTCCTTAAGCTAGTTTCGATCAGTTGTTCCCAGCTATTCAGTCTTGAATTTGCATCCAATTAGTTGTCCCATTTCAATTCTGCTCATCTGCTGAATTTCTGCACATTCATTTTAGTTTTCGGTTTGTTTATCTGACTTGGACAGTTTGGAGTTGATTTTCTTCATTCGAACCTGCAATTTCCTTTATTGCTACTTTGATTCCCATATTGAGTTGCATTCAGAGTTATTTTTTTGAAGTGTAGCGATAGCTTTGGTACTTAGTTCCCACCTTTGGCACATAGATTTTTACCTTCTTCCTTGGTATCAAGTTTGTATCAACTTCTTCACCTTGTATCAAGAGAGGTGTTGGTATTAATTGGTACCAAGTTAAAAGCAGTTTTTAGTGAGCCTTTGTGTTTGAAATTAGTTAGGGGTTCCATTCGAATATTTTTGACTTTCTTTGCATTGGTTGGCTCCCCAAAATCATAGCTAGTTTGAGTTGGATTGTTTATAGTTAATTTCTGAATTTCGTAGTGAGTAATTGTGCTAAGTTGTTGTTTCCGAAAACTTCCATCACAGCCTCTATTTCTTTGCATCATCATTTATTGTGCATTTGAATTTAGATTTGCTTTTCCAAACTTTAGTTAAATCCTCTAGCTTGATTCGGTTTCCATTGGTTGAATTATCACTTGCCATCATTTGTTTAGTTATTAGTTAAGTTTCTTTCTTTCCATTGCATTTTCACTTTTATTTGCAATCCAAACCCAAATCACATTCGAAACCCAAAATCCACAAACGACACATAAATACAAGCTCGAATCAAACACTCTCAACTAGTCCCTAGGAAAAATACGACTTGTGACCCCTTTACTACGTTTTCATATTTTGATTGCAAAAAGGGTTTCCAGCTTTTCATATAAATATCTAAATTTGAGACCCACACATTCGTGACAGTCTATTTTAGGTCCATCACTGGTCCAGCCCCGAAATCATTCTGTGAGTTTTATCAGTCGACTGCCTCCCAGGCAGTCGACTGCCCCACTCACACACCTAGAGTTTTCCTTCCCGAGTACACTTCTCTCAGCACTCGACCCCTAGGTTTCCCCGAGTACAATCACTCAGCACTCGTACCCTCACGACTCGACTACCTCCTCATCCGCAGCCTCGACTATTGCCTTCGCGCCCTCTTCATCTTCGGCCCTCGTCCCTCGGATGCGCATGCAAGCCTCCAGCTTGCCTCCATGCCACCCTTCACGTACGCCTCGAAGTCCGCGCCTATCAGCTCATCGTCTCTGCTCTCCAAGGTCCCTCGGGTGCACACAAGCCTCCAGCTTGTCTCCATGCCACCCTTCACCGTATCGAGGCCGTCCAGTCAAGTCCATATGTGTACCTGCACAACCTGCACACTCAACATACACATATAAGAACACAAGGGTAAACCTAACTTAAACCCTTTGCCTAAACATCAAAACATTTGGTCACTCCGAACCACAGATTGCCTCAACAGAAGATTCGCCTTCTCGAATAAATGACAAAATGTCTCAGGCTCTCGCCCTCGCGAGTTATAAGTGGGCATGCTCCCACGACCCTCGACTCGGCTCTCAGCCGGACGCGTGGTGACCCACGCTCCCTGAGATGTCTCCGACTGAGAAGCCAGACTCTCGCTCTCGCGAGTTATAAGTGGACCTGCTCCCACAACCCTCGGATCGGCTCTCAGCCGGACGCGTGGCGACCCACGTTCCCTGACATGTCTCCGACCGAGAAGCCAGATTCTCGCTCTCGCGAGTTATAAGTAGGCATGCTCCCACGACCCTCGGATCAGCTCTCAGGAGGGCGCGTGGCAACCCACGCTCCCTGAGATGTCTCCGACCGAGAAGCCAGACTCTCGCTCTCATGAGTTATAAGTGGGCATGCTCCCATGACCCTCGGATTGGCTCTCAGCCGGACGCCTGGCGACCCACGCTCCCTGAGATGTCTCCGACCGAGAAGCCAGACTCTCGCTCTCGCGAGTTATAAGTGGGCATGCACCCACGACCCTCGGATTGACTCTCAGTCGGACGCGTGGTACCCCACACTCCCTGAGATGTCCCTGACCGAGAAGTCAGACTCTCGCTCTCTCGAGTTATAAGTGGGCATGCTCCCACGACTCTCGACTCGACTCTCAGCCAGACGCATTGCGACTCACGCTCCCTGAGATGTCTCCGACCGAGAAGTCAGACTCTCGCTCTCGCGAGTTATAAGTGGGCATGCACCCACGACCCTCGGATCGACTCTCAGTCGAACGCATGATGGCCCACACTCCCTGAGATGTTCCTGACCGAGAAGTCAAACTCTCGCTCTCGCGAGTTATAAGCCAGACTATTCATTTTAAATAGTGTATAGCAAGAGAGAATATGATTTTCTCGAAAGTTATCCTTAGATAATTATAGTATTAGTGTTCGTAATTTATATCCGTGTTGATCGGAAGATAGATTGATGGAGATGTTGAAAATGAATGAATCCTCTTTGGAAAAAAATGATGAACCAGGCAGCAGACAAATTGAACCTGGGATGACCTGAACGACCCGGCCCCACGGAAGTTTCCCACCAATCACCAAGATAAATCGGAAAATACTAATGGTGGACAATCTAGAAGCTTAATATCCCAGGGTTGACGTCCCATTTAAAGGAAAAAATGAATCCTCTTTGTTATCTTAGACAACAAGAGTACACTCTTCTCTCAATTATTATTATTTTTCAATTTATCCCTAAAAATTAGAGAAATAAAAGGCAACAAAGTGAAGTCGGTCTCATGCCTGGGACGGACAGAGGAACGCAGGCTCTAAAAACACAATCGAGGTCTGCCATGGCGTCCTCCTCCGCTTTCGACTGGGAGAGGCTTCCTCTCCACCTACAAGAATTCATCCTCCTCTTCCTTCCCATCTCCACCCTACTCATCTGCAAGTCCCTCTCCCGTTCCTTCCTACACACCATCCGTTCCCCCTCCTTCCTCTCCGCCTACTCCCTCCGCCGCTCCCGCCACCTCGACGACGTCATCTTTCTTCTCTTCATCGACGACATCCACGCTCACCGCCCCCGCGCCATCGCCTTCCTGCCAGTCCGCGCCGCCTGGATCCATCTCCCCCTCCCGCTTTCGCTGTGCCACATCCACACCTCCAGCGGCTGTCTGGTCCTCGCCGAGAAATTTGAAGGTGGGAAATTCGTCTCTGATCTCCTCTCGAGGACAGTCACCCCCATCGCCCCGATGTCCCCGATGTTTCATTCATATATCCTCTCGCTGGTTGAAGACGAGGCCTCCTCGGATTTTAAGATTGTGTCTTGCAGCAAGAACGTTACCGATGATGGGATTGGTCAACCCTCCGATTGCCATGTCTATAATTCTGCTTCTCGCCGATGGGAGTCTGCAGGGCAGTTTCCGCATCGCTATGCGGTGTTAGGCAATTCAGTCTTGTTGAATGGTCTGTTGTTTGTTCTCGGAAGAATTCCCGATCAGCTACTTGCATTCGATCTGAAAACAAGAATGTGGAGCGTGGTAGATGAGGAACTTCCACCTTCTCTATTGCGCTTCCATTTGTTGGCTTTCGAGGAGAGGTTATTCTTAGTTGGTGGTGTGGATGACGAACAATTTACAATCACAAGAATTGAAATTTGGGAGTATGATTTAGTGGAAAAGCAATGGGGGATGTTTTGTTCTATGCCTGACGAAATCTTTCAGCAATTTTGTGGTAATTGTCTTTTTTATTTTGAAACAATAGATCGATTGGGGATTGTTTTGTTCTGCAATACCAGAGAGTTCAGCATTATAATGTTTGACATGTCCTCAAAGATTTGGTCACGGGCACCTGACTGTGAACAGCCAAAGAGCAGGAAATATTGGATTGGGCATGCTTTGGTTCCTTCAGTGCAATTATTGAAATAATTATATGAAGGTATGCAAAAGTAGAATGATGTATTAATATGTTGATGCTGAACCTTGTGGGCTAAGCCTATTTGTTTCATGACCAACATGAATAGGTTAATCCTTTCTTGTTTCTTTGTAGAATATAATATATCTATGTTGACAGTTTTGGTTGCGGGACTCTAGATTGTTGTTGCAAGAGAGATATCACGCATTATAAAGTATAGGGAAGGTGAATTGAACAGTGTTGGATAGACTTGCAATTTTCTTTTCATGCCTAGGGACATTTTCTTAACTATTCCACTAGGAAACCACTTACAATTTGTATGCTTTTTTTTGGTGAAGAAAATGCAAACAAACATAGAAAGTGTATCTCTATGCTCATATGCACCTATTTCTCATACACTCCATCAGTATTTTCACCATCAAAGTTAATTTTGCTGATTTTAGATCTATGTAGCTTCTAAATAATGTATTTACACATCCTTGCATTCTTCTATATCTAATTGATCCATAAACAATAGCCCAACCATTTAGAAGTCTTTGCTATATTTGCATTCTTTACATGTCATATCGTTAGCCATAGTGCTTTAATGACCTGATTGATCAGTAGAGTTAACTCCTTGTTTTTAGGCCATGAGCTATTCATCTTTGGGCTTGTCAATTAATGATCGCTCGTAATGGTACATAAAAAACAACAGTCCTTATTTCTCACTCAACTTGATCAGGATATTGTACCTATCACTTAGATTTGAACAAACATCCTTTTTATCTTTATAAATCTTCACTTTTACTAGAGCGCTTTATTGTTGCAATTGTGCCCTAAGTGACAGGGCTGTTCACTGACTTTGATAGTTGAGCAAAGGATTCAAGATATACTTGCATATGCATTTGATATGTGCATTAAGTTATTCATGAATTTGACATATAGAGCTCGTGGAGCATGTGACTCTATGAGGTCAAGTGTGGGTGATGATTTGGCGCGACCAAAGCAACACGCTCAATGGCTTGGAGGTTCGATAGAGTTTGGAGAATGATGCAAGAGGCATGTGAGGGTTTACAAACGAGAAATATTGAGATGATGTTGGAGTAGGTCATAGAGCTTGACTTCATGTGATTAAGTTGGTTGGCTCGGTGGCTCAAGATCTTCTAGAGATTAGAGAAAGATATTATGGGGTAACCAAGGGACCTTAGGATGAGAAACATTGTGACATAGTGTTGATATTAGCTGAAATAAGACGATCTATGTAGCTGAAGCGTGAAGGATAATGAGTGGAGCGAGTTGAGGGCTTGGTGTCATATGAGGGGAGATTAATCTAGCGGGAGATGACCTTGGTGGCGAAGTCAAATTGGGGAAGATAATCTTATGAGTGAGTTATGAGGGTTGAGAGATTTGTAACCTTGGGAGAAGGTAGTTCTCAACTTAGGCAATTAGAATGACTGTAAGCGAAACGCTAGTCGACTAGAGGCGTTCCTAGTCAATTGGTAAACTAAGTCGACTCAGGCTTGGTGGCTCACAAATAAATGGAGCCTAGACAATTGGGTAGTCAACTGATTAAATTTAGTCAACTATTGACTCAACAAGAAAGTGAGGAAGTAGTTGTTGATCTAACACACTGAAGTTGTAATTGTCGGATGGTCTAGGGTCTATAGGAGATCAACTGACTAATGCTAGAAGGTAGTTGCTTGGCTGTTTGTGGATTGAAAGACTATAGCGATAAGAAAAATAATTAATGACTGATGGCGGTTCAGTCAACTAATCAATGACAAAACAAAAGGTGAAGATAAAGTAAAAAAATGAAGATGTTGGAGACTATAAAAGAGAGATTGAGCAGAGTTTTTGAATGTCGTTAATTGTATAATCTCTTGAGTATTTCTCTCCTATACTCATGGCCTAGATCTTTTTAGTTCTACTTTATGTAAATCCTATAAGAATATTGGTGTAAAAGGTTTCTCCACCTCCTAACCGTGGAGTAGAAATAAGGGCTCTAAATCATGTTACACCACTGTGTTAGCGATTAGTGTGTATTGATTTGTTATTATATATTTTCCGCTGCATATAATCTATGTCTTAGCAATGTGCTAAGACATTACCAAGAGTAAAAGATTTTATTCGTAGGTTAATTGATATTCACCCTCTTTAGTCATTCAACCAATTACCTCACTGGTTCTAACAAGTGGTATTAAAACAAGAGTGCTATTCAAGGACTAAGGAGAATGGTCTACAAAGAGAGCTACAAGTTGAGGAAATTGTCAGATATTAACAAATGTAATTGTTGTTAAAAAACCAAGAAACGGAGAGGACGGTCAACTAAGTTCCAACATGGCAAAAAAAAAGTTTTTGAAAAAAAAAGGATGGAAAGTTGGTTCAAATTTGTTTTTGGAATGTTCCTTGACAACATGGAAGGGGAAGGGGGAGAGAGGAAGAGAGGTTTGAAGTCCCAAAAGACAAGAAAGGAAGAAATATCAAGGAGAGCAAATGAACATGAGAACCACACACAAGAAGAGAAACCTCAAGACAATGAGAAAATTTGAAGAGAAAGCGGAAGTGATGCAAGAAAAATCTAAAATTTCACAAGATGAAGTTAAGGAAGAGATTTAAAGTCCAATTATAGAGGAAATAAATGAAGACATAACACTTCATCGTTGGATAAGTCAAGTGGAGATTCACTTCTTCGAGGGATGAGAATGAATCCAATTTAGTTAGTAGAGGGAAAAAACTTGGAAGGTAAATCTTCAAGCTCTTCCATCCAAATCAAGACTAAAGAGCACATGACTTTTTTGGATGCAATGAGAAGGAACATTATAAAAATAAATGTCCACATGCTAAGGAGGTAAAGAAGGTAAAATCTCCTAAACTCGGTGAATTTCATAATTTTACTAATCTAAATTGTAGGAAGAAAGAAGCAAGGAAGAAATATACTATCGTTTGCTTCACATCCCATGAAAGAGGCCACTACCATACTAAGTGCCCAAATAAGGAGCTAATGAAGAAGAAAAAGTCCAAGAGAGAGTGGAAGAAAATTGGAAGCTCAAATCAAGAGGAAAGAAATATGCTAAGGCATGCTAGGGAAGCATGAGAATTCTAGAGATTTACCAATGAGTCCAAGGACTTGAACATGATTTCCCGGGAAACAAAGGCTAAAGTATGTTAAATCTGGTTTAGGGTACAACTAATCACATAAGGTCAACATACTATCATGTACTAGAGTAGCTTATGATTATGGTACTAGTGAACCATTTAGGTTTTAAAATGCTAGTAAGGCATTTTACTCTACAAAGATGTTTAGAGAGGTCATCTCTAGTGAATGACTTGTGAAGCCAACTAGGACTAATAGGTTTTGAATCCCAAAAAATGTACCTTTAGCATTCTAAAGGTAGGGTATAGCAATGGGTTTGGGAATGAGTGGAAAGCTAAATCCTAGATTAGCACATTAGAGTAGTTTCATACAAAGAAACATTGGACTTTATATGTAATTTGCATGAAATTAATGCAAATGATATTTGATGTCAAATAAACTAATGCATGATTGCAATTCAGTATATATTTAACAGGTAAAATTAAACGCGGTCAAAACAAAACTAGGAGTTAAGTTTAAGGAAACTATACTTTTAACTAATTTTGAAAATTGCATCAAACTTTAAAAACGCTATACTTTTTGGTTAAAATTTATTTCTCCTAGCTAGATATAGTTGTAATGAACCTCTTTGTAAAATTTTGAAATTGTTAGAGGTCTGTGAATACGTTTGTAGAAT